>JAQMRL010000002.1:146162066-146414566 GCA_035578175.1 Catonia carolina
AAACAATAAGGCACAAATCAAAACAAAATGTACACAAACAAGTAAATTACCCATGAACAGTTGTTTAGAAAGCTGAGAATACAAAAAACCGTGATGCAGATATTTTTAAAACTAAAATTCTCTTTGCACCAAAACGAGCAGTATAAAATTGTGAAAATTTTTCGTTCTCGGTAACATGATAATTTTTCTGTGTAAACTTGATAAAAACTTAATTTTTTATGTCAAAATTTTTACGTCAAAATTTTTTTTTGACGTAATTTAATGTTTTCTGGTAGATCTAGGCCTAAACTATTGAAAAACATAAAAATTCAAAAATCGAAATTTTGAGTTAAAACCATCGTGCAATTCCCCTTAAAATGCTTCAGTCATATAATTGGATGACCATATATGATAAGAAAAGAACTATTTTTCGTAGCTCTGGAACTAGGAGATCGAGTGCAAATAATTTAACATTCCATCTGCCTGTTATGGGCATTAAATAAATAATGTTTCAATTATTTTTGTTATATTATTATTTATAATGAACTCTATATAACCGTTTGTGAACTTTTAAAGAAATACAAAATCGTATGCACAGTAAGAGTAATGTAGAGAAAAAATATAAGTAATAGTGTAGCACATGTTATGTGCGATGCACGCCTCTGCCTGTAGTTCATTACCCGAGCGAGTTCTTTACTTTAATGCAGTTGATTAATGAACCTGCTACTTGTGGACATGCACTTGAACACTGCACACAAACACACATTTACACGGTACATTATAACACACAAGTGGTTTATGCATTTAGCACGACCACTAACAAATGAATATCGAACATTACCCTCCCATTTTTGCCCACATAATTTAATAATAAAATGTATAAACATTTCGGTTAATTGCGTTAGGCTTTCTTTATGCAATCTTAGCTGGCACTCTCACTTGGCGTCCATCGGAAATTTTTAGGCTTTAAACGGTAACAAAATTAATTGATCTGCAATTTAGGTTACCACTTTTAATTCTTTGGTATTTAATATTACGTCATCGAAATTGGATTCCAATGAAATCATACATAAAGATTTAAACATCCCATTTCTAAAAAATTAATTTAAATGCAATTGTAAATTAATTACAAATATCTGGAAAAAATTGTAAAAACCAAAAATCCATCTGCAATCAATCTTCTTGACAATAGCGACGACATTACAGACTAAAATGTTTCAAAATATTGGATTTACCTTCTCGATTCACTTAACCGACAATCATATTTCAGCTCTCTTAATCATCGTATTTACCATCGCCTCTTTTTTTAACAAGATCAAAATTTAATTAAATACTAAGTTTGTTTTATATTTTTAATGCACACTACTTGGGTGTTGTTTTTGTGTACTTTCATTGTTAAATTCACACACTCTTATAATTTTTGCTTAAAGTTTTGTGTTTAATATTAAACTGATTGCAAAATAAATACACTGTCAAAAAAATTGGATTCTAATAACCGTAAATATACGGGGTGATTATAAATGGAATAGACACTTTTGATAGCTTATAGAAAATTATATTTTAAAAGTTAAGATGGTACCTACATGATTATATTATAGAAGAATTCATTAAGTTTTATTCATTAATGTTAAATTTGTGCGCCGTTTGTAACACGACAGATATCAACACGGTAGTCGAATTCATCCCACACACGTGTTAGAATATGACCGTCAACTGTAGTAAGAGCATTTGTGATACGTTGTTTTAAATCATTGATATCAACCGAAAGGGGTGGTACAAAAACTTTGTCTTTTACATAATCCCATAAAAAAGTTGCAGGACTACGAGGTGGCCAATGCTTGTACACTATGTTTTCCTTACTTGCACGGCCAATCCATCGTCCAGGAAGGGTTCATCCAGAAAATTTATGACCTGTGAGTACCAGTGAGGTTCCATATTTTAAAAAATGAACAAGAAAAAGTGCACCAACATAAACTTCAAAAAATTCCCTGTAAACGTATATCATTTACCAAATTCGAATAGGCCTACATCAGTTAAATTTTTTAGGGGCTACCTAAAGTGTCTATTTCATTCATAATCACCCGGTATGTTATTCCCAATCAAGATAATTAAAAACCTTTAATAGACAAAAAACATACTTCAATATTAAGTTTCATTTTCGTTCTTAATTAGATCTACAAATTCTTTTTAGTTTCGTCTTTCCTGGTCGAGCCACATCAAAAAAAATCAGAAAACAGTGACTAGCAGAAAGAAACTTCTATAAGGTCATTTTGGAAACCTATCTTTTTCTTTTTATCGTGACCTCTTCGACCGGAGGTTGACAATCATGATGGTTATTCGTACTTCGGACACCGCAGCTCTGAAAAGCTTCACTGAGGTACAACGAAACCAGTTGCCAAGAAATGCGTCTTCTTTCCATTATATCTCTTCCCTTGAATCTTATCTTGTATTATAAATTGAAGCATTTTATATCTTGGTCCACGCGTAATATGACCCAGATTTACCATTTTCCTTTTTTGGATGGTGTAGTAAACAAGCTTCTTTTCTGTTCCCATTTACCGTAAGACTGTCTCGTCGTGTACTTTATTTGTCCAGGTTATTTTTAGCATGTGCCTGTACAACCAAAGCTTAAACGCATCTATTCTCCTGATATTAGTCTTCTTAAACTTCCAAGCAAACGCGCCATATAACACTGCTGAAAAGATTTTGTAACATCGAACCATACTCAATCTCAGTTCAAGTCTCTTATCTATTAAACGGTTTTTGATTTTAGCAAATACAGAACGAGCCACTATCCTTCCTAACTATTCACCTATCTTACCTGCCATTAAAATAGAGACTTTTTATTTACTAGTATCTTTCAAAACCCATTTGGTCATACGCTTGTCAAATATATAGTTCCACTGTCAGTACCAAATTTAGCTCGTATAGAAGCAGCTCAATCAATACTAAAATTAAGTATAATATTCTACACCAAATTAGAAGCATGGTTGTACCTCGGACGGGTCCGTCTAATACCGGTCCATCTAAATGAAAACAAAGTTCCCTTCATTTTGAGGTTAGGCTAAATGAAAATTTAAAACAGTAAGAAGGTTTAATTGTACTCAGTCATGCATGACTATTGACTTATTTTATAGCGTTATAAATTAAAATATTATTGTCAATATACGTGACTTTAAAATACTTTTATGGTGATTTACTTGTTATAACTTTCTCTTGCCTATATTTATGAATATATAGGAAGGAAAGTATAATTTTCATGTCGATTTCAAGATATCGAGTTTTCACCAGATCTACACGATTTTAGACCCCCTGAACCCAAAAAACATGTTTTTAATGATTGGTCTGTCTGTGTGTGTGTATGTGAACAAAATATCTCAAGAATGGAACAGTGTACAAACTTGAAACTTGAAACTTAAGTTAGATACCACTAGAGGACCCGACACAAACATTTTCATCAAAATTGGTCAACCGGAAGTAGTAGTTTATTCGTGTCATTTTTAACTTTTTTGCGATTTTCTCAAAAAAACGGCTTTTACGATTTTTTAAAAAATCGTCTCATTTACTAAACTTTTTATGCTCTACGAGATTAGGCGCCAAGTCTGCTGAAATTCTTGGTGAGGTTGTTTTCTCGTAAAACATTTGTGCTGTTAAGATTGTGACTTTTTATGTATTTTAGCGCAAAAATGTATACAATAAAAGTTGTAGAAAAAGTTAAATTTTACAACTTTAATTTAAACATTTTTTTGTATTAGGTTTGTTTAGTAATAATTAGCAATTTTCTATTTTTTTCTCTCGAAAACGTGTAAAAATCGATTTTTTAAAGATTTCAGCCTTATTATTCATTTTACGACGAAAAAGTATAGGCCTACATCAAATTTATAGAAAATTAAAAGATCTTCAACTTTTAGAGCGTTTTAGAGCGTTTTTTCTACAGAGACTAGTTCAGCGTGAAAGAGTGATTTTCCGTATTTTTAAGCCAAACTGAGGTTGATTTTCATTTTACGTCTTTCATTCATGATGAAAATTAGGTTATATTTATTGAGATTAGTTTTTTTATTTTTAATGTTTTATTACTAACGTTAGGTTTATTGTTAATAATTTGCATTGGCAAGAGAAAGTTGTGTGAGTGTTTCACGCAAGATTTTTTTAAATATCTTTTTTGTGATAACTTCTCAATAAGGAAACTAGGACCTCATTAACCCCTGGTAGCAAAAACATAGACTACTTGATTTAGTTCTTCTTTATTACCATTAGGAGCTTAAAAATCAAAGTAGGTCCAAGGTACAATACTTTCCCTTTCTATTCCCGAGTATATCAATTCAAATAAATATTAATATAAACCAGATGGTACACTGAACTGAAAATGTATTTTTAAAATACATATCCTATTTTGCAATTGTTAATTTTAGTTGTAAAATTTAAATACAGTTTTAACTTGATACTGTGAAATAAATTTATTTATTTAAATAAATACATTTAAATATTCCAATAAAAATTTAAAATAAAACATTGAATTTGAAAATATAAAAGGTAATATTGAAGAGTATAGTAGTACAGTATGTTGTTGGTTTTGGAACCTGTTCTTACGTCTTGAATCTTGTGTGTAATTGATAGTCCCATGTGGAAGACTTACAGTGTGATTTCATTTCTCATTTGCCTCCATCCATGTATACAAACACACAATACAAAATACAAACACATTGAAAACATAAAATACAAATTCTTCTTTTAAGTTGGATTTTAAAGCTCGTGTTGTTGGCAGGTTACAGAGGTCACTTCACTAGTCCTTTACCAAGAGGATACATCTGATTTCCAGTGGCTTTATACATTTATATACAGGGTGTCTCACGAGTAACCCGACAAACTTCTAAGGTGGTTTCCTCTCATCGAAATAATAAAAAAAACTTATATAAACATGGGTCCGGAAATGCTCTGTTAGCGAGTTACGTCTAGCGAAATATTTCACCCTGGGTTCAGAACATACACCGAAATAAAGTCATCCTAGAGGTCTAGGAACCCAATTTTATGAGTAGATTTGATGGTTTCTTATGTATTTTAACCCAAAAAATTGAATAAAATAAGTTTCAGAACCATATCTTTAGTAGTTTTTGTAATTTCCAATGAAAAACGGACAAATCTGTGCATAAAAATACGTTTTCTTTAGGTTTGAAGAACAACAACTGTGTTAAATGGCTAATAAATGTGTAAATTTATCTAAATAAAACGTGTAGAGATTTTAATTCTAAAGAGAATGATGTAAAATAGGTCAATAATAAACAAACACAAAATTTAAAAAATGTATGTTTAATTAAAACAACACATACGAAAAATAAGACAGAAAATTTATTTGCATTTATTTGTATGTGTTGATTTAATTAAACATAAATTTTTTTAAACTTTTTGTTTGTTTATTATTGACCTATTTTACATCATTCTCTTCAGAATTAAAATCTCTACAAGTTTTTCTAACTAAATTTACACATTCATTAGCCATTTAACACAGTTATTGTTATTCAAACCTAAAAAAAAAACATATTCTTATGCACAGATTTGTCCATTTTTTATTAGGTATTACAAAAACTACTGGAGATATGGTTCAAGAACTTATTTTATTTAATATTTCGGGTTGAAATACATAAGAAATCATCAAATCTACTCATAAAATTGGGTTCCTAGACCTCTAGGATGACTTTATTTAGGCGTATGTTCTGAACCCAGTGGGAAATCTTTCACTAGCCGTAACTCGCTAACGAAGTGTTTCCGGACCCATGTTTATATAAAATTTTTTTATTATTTTGATGAGAGGAAACCACCTTAGAAGTTTGTCGGATTACTCGTGAGACACCCTGTATACAGACAGTATCGGTCTTGAGCCACTGTATAACTTTATATTTATATATTATATTATATAAAATGTTTAATAACACTATTTGTAAAATCTTTTTAAATGTAGAAGCAGAAGTAGCGTTTTTTAACTCGGGTAGTGCCACCATATTAATTTAAGACAATTTACAAACTTGCCACACACATTTTAAAGTCTCTCCGTAAATTGATATCCAACCATACTGATAATCTTCCTATAATTATACATTTTGATTAATACTACTACACAGACACCGGTACCATATCTACTTCATTATTCTTTTCCTAACTTGAAGTTATAAATTTATTTCTATCCACTTTTTATTACTTCTTTGAAACTTTTAATATAATTCCTTTAAACTAACATCCGATGAATATTTTTTCTTCAAATTTTAACACTAAATCAATGTCAATTTGTTTTATTTTACTTAACTGACCTACTCAACAAATTTATTTTGTATACTTAAATTCTTTTTATCCATTAGTTGTCTATAATGGATTCCATTTTTGTGTTGGTTTTTTTATTTTTTGGATTTTGTTTATTGTGGTGTCTTTTTACAATTACAATAAAACTTTAAGTTATGTATCATTTGATTATAAATTTTAGTGGTATTCGATGTTTCACAACCCACATTTAAAATGTATGCATAGCTACATTTTTTATTTATTTATTTTAAGAATAACATATTGTGTATTTTCAAATGTAATCAATCTATCCATGTTCTAAAATTTTATAACTTGTAAAATTTTTTAAATTTTATTTGAATATATAAATAAGTTAGTCTACTATTTATTGAATTTTTGAAATTGTTTTCCTTATTAACTAAAAGTTAAACATGACCTGGAATAATATATAAGTAATAAAATGTATTTTTTTGGGAACGAAATTTAAAAACTAGAAATTTTAGGTTTATTTCTGAAATAATTGGACAGACTGTACGAACTTCGAAATTTATTAACGATCATTTTATTAGACGATAGTTTAATTTAAAATTTAAATTTTAACGATTTGATATTTGTATCATATTTTATAGATACAGTAATCAAAATTTAAAATATGACACATAGCTAATGTTAACTGTAATAGTATCAAAAGAGTTTATACACTTTAAGAAAAACGCTGAACTGCCTTTAACGTTTATAGGGCAGTATTACGGGGAAAAATATGCATGCTGTAAAATGTTAAATATTGTTTTATAGGGACTTGAATAATGTATTTATAGTTCTAGAAAAGTAAGATTTTTTTATTTTAAACCCTGGTAAGTATACTTACCAAGAAACGTTAATTGAAATGGGAATCACATAATGTTTAGTGGTAAGAATGCTTATTAAAACAACTTGCAGTCCTATATAACAGAAAAACGTGTAGAATAGCTTATCTTAACTTTATATTGGCATGAATGCTTGCTTTTCCGTGAAAAACTCGTACTTTCTAAGCACTGTACAAAAGTAACGACAAAACAACATGGTTGCGTACACTGGTATGAATTCTTACCACATTTGTGTAACTCATGAAGCAAATGGTCGCTGCGCACTAATTTAAAAAGGTGAATAGCCTATACTTACCAGAGAACATCTATAAATCCATAAAATACCAATAGGGTTCAACTGCATAGCTTATTCTTAAAAAAAAATCGACCTTATTGCTAGTGGTAAGTATACGTACCAAAGACGTATAAAGGGTTAAGTTGTCAGTTAAAACGCTAAGCTGGTCGGTGAGTGCGGAAAAAGACTGTTTTAAAGTATTATCATACCTTTGGTTATACCAGTTTTAAAGGTTTAGAGCAGTGGTTCGCAACCTATTAGACCCTATAACCCCCTTGTTAGGTTAAGAATTTGACCCCTTCTCAATTATAATGTTAACTTTTTTAAAAATCTACAATAGATGTAATTTTTACTTAAGGATTTGATTGGATATTTGTGGGAGTCAATTCTTTTAATGAGCAAGCTGTACAAAATGCTGAAGTGTTCCTCTTCATGATCAAAAAATAATAGAGGCATCAAGTGATCAGGCAATGAAATTAATTTTTAACAATGCTTGTGCCGACAATTTTTAATAAGTATTTAAGGGGAGACTGTACTTTGTATCCTGCCAATGTTAAATTTGCTATTTTTAGGTACATTTTTCATAGGGATGGTAAAAGATAAAGAAATTAAACTTTATTCACCATAAGTGTCGGGTGTCTTCTCGAGCTACTGATATTTTTTGAATTTAATCTTTGGACCATATAATTTTTTTTAAATTACGAAACATATATGCCCTATGTCAATTAAAATGTACTATTACGTCAATCAAAAGTACTACAAGTTGTTTTAATACTACCATTAATACTTACCACTAAACATTATGGCATTCCCATATCAAAAATAATAACATAAACTTTTTACAAATGTTTTCTACGTGTTTTACGTATTACTAATTTTTGTAGCACCTGAGGAAGTCATTAAAATGTCGGTATATATGGCTATACAAGATAATTAACTGGTAAAAATTTCAGTTTGGTAGGTTTATTGGTTTCTGAGAAAAATGTGCCTCAATGTTAGAAATCTAAATTTACGGGAAAAAGTAAGAAACAAGAAGGCACAAATCAAAAACAATATGTTGTACCTATACAAAATAGTAAATTTCCCAGCAATAGTTGTTTAGAAAGCTGAACCAACAGCTGAGAATATTGAAAACCATGATGCAGATATTTAAAAAATAAAATTCTCTTTCCACTAAAATGAGCAGTATAAAATTATGAAAAATATTCGTTCCTCGTAACATGATAAATTGTTCTGTGTAAACCTGATAAAAACTTCATTTTTTCATAAAAAATAGTTTTTTGACGCAATTTAATGTTTTTCTGGTCGATCTAGGCCTAAACTATTGAAAAAAATAAAAACCAAAAATTAAAATTTTGAGTCAAAACCATCGTGCAATCTCCCCTTAAAAGAAATACCCAAAACTGTCCAGAGCGTTGAAAATATTTATACCATTTTTCACACCTAACAAGAATTATTTATAATGGTAAATTTGAAAACCTAATCAAGAAATCGTTTGACACAGAAAAATGACATCTTTTTGGCGTTACAAAACTTAATTTAGACATTCAAAAATTGATTAATTTCAAAGAAGCTCAAGTTTCGCGTTATTTTAATTCGAAATAGTTGTAAAATTAATATTTTTTGTGGATCTTTCTCTCAAATTTTTCTGCTTTTCTTATACCAGTCTTCCTGATAAACCTAATGTACTCACTCGCGTACAAACACACAGATTTTTATCACTTGACTTTTAATATGATTAGATAATTTTAATATTTTCAATTAATAACAAAAAAGAAAACAAAAAGATTTAATAACGTCTTTTGAGAAGCCGAATGAAAATACTTCACTAAAGAAATATATTTAAATATTTAATTATTTTATTCAATATTCACTCCAAGTAAACAAATTAAGAATATTAAACGACATAGACTTGCCTAAACAGTTACAATGTAGGAGTAATTTCTTAAGCCTAAAGCATCTTTTTGAAACTTTTTCATAAGATGGGGACGAAATATTAAAGAGATAGTTTAAAAATTATATAACGTTTTAAAAAGTAATAAATTAAAAATATATTACTTTTGTTTGTTACGAGTGTATAACTGCCTTGAGCTATTAAATCATTTTAATTGAATTTTATCAGTTATTAATAAAAGTAATGTTATATCACACTTACAACAATACTGTAAGCACCTTGGCTGAGAGAAAATTCTTTTTTTTTGTTACATACAGAGAACCTAGCTTTATTAAATACATAATTTTTTAACAAATGACTTTTGTTGCTTTATTTTACTACAGAAGGTTCTATGCAATGTCATTCTTTGATGTCATTTGACTCAACTTGACAAAGTTTTATTTTTCAGATTTATTTTTAAAAATCTGGTGTGAAACACTCACACAACTTTCTCTTGCCAATGCAAATGATTAATAATAAACCTAACATTATTAATAAAATATTAGAAATAAACAAAAACTAACCTCAAAAACATAACTTTATTTTAATCACGAGTGAATGACGCAAAATGACAATCGAACTCAGTTTGGCTTAAAAATACGGAAAATCACGCTTTCACGCTAAACTAGGCTCTGTAGAGAAAAATGCTCTAAACAAAAGTTGTAGATCTTTTAATTTTCTATAACTTTTATTATATACACTTTTGTCGTAAAATGCATACTAAGACCGAAATGTTTAAAAAATCGATTTTTCTCACGTTTTCGTGAGAAAAAAACAGAAAATCGCAAATTACCGCTAAACTAAGCGTTATACAAAAAAATGTTTGAAACAAAAGTTGTAGGTTTTTGAATTCTCTACAACTTTTATTATATAAGTTTTTGCGCTGAAATTTATATTAAAGCCGTAATCTTAAAAAAAACAACGTTTTTACGTGAAAACAGCCTCACCGAGAATTTCAGCAAACATGGCGCCTACCCTATCTTGTAGAGAATAAAAAATTGAGTAAAATAGGCGATTTTAAAAAAAATCGTAGGACCAGTTTTTGAGAAAATCGCAAAAAACTGAAAAATTATACGAATAAACTACTACTTCCGGTTGACCGATTTTGATGAAAATGTTCGTGTCGCGTCCGGTAGTGGTATGTAACTTAAGTTTCAAGTTTCAAGTTCGTACGATGTTCCGTTCTTGAGATATTCTGTTCACACACACACACAGACACACAGACACACACACAGACACACAGACACACACACAGACCAATCGCTAAAAACATGTTTTTTGGGTTCAGGGGGTCTGAAAACGTATAGATCCGGTGAAAACTCGATTTCGAAAAATCGACATGAAAACAATACTTTCCTTCCTATATATTCATATAGGCAAGAGAAAGTAAAAATGTCTTACTGAAGTTTGCCCGTAGCGAGCAGGTGGAGTGTTAAATTAATTGCACTCGATCTATTTGTTTCAGGGCTAAAAAAAATAGTTCTGTTTCTCATCACACAGTTAGCTAATTATACGACTGAACTATTTAAGAACAGAAGAGGTAGAGATGTAAAAGACACTAGTCAGAGTTGTCTCCTCGGAGAGTAATGAATTTTACCATACAGCCAGACCTTGTGGTGAATGGATTGAAGGTGTAATTTGCAGGGTGGAAAGTAGGTGCTGTTCGGAAGGCCTGGCATGCTCATAAGCATACTCTTTCAACTCAGTGAGGAAGGCAACGGTAAACCACCTCATTTTTCATTTTTACTTAGTAAAACCTCTAGAGGTTCAAACCAGCCTTTCGACTGATGACCTAACCAACAACTAAAGTTTATCTTTATTTTGAAACCCGACTTAAATTTGAAATAACTTGTAAAAGTAATAACATAAAAACATATTTTTTTCATGTTGATTTTCCGAAATCGAATTTTTACCGTAAATGCATGTTTTCAGGGCCCCTGGATACAAAAAAACATGTTGTTAGCTATTGGTTTGTGTGTTTGTCTAGGTGAGAACAAAAATATCCCAAAAACGGAATAACGTGCAAGTTGAAACTTTAAACTATGTACCACTAAGGAAGATTTAACATTTTTTGCAATTTTCTCAAAAACAGTTCCTATTAATTTTTTTTTAAAAATCACTCATTTACTACTTGTTTATGCTCTACAAGATAAAGTAAGTGGCGTGTCTGTTAAAATTCTTTAGGAGAGGGTTGTGCTCTCGTAGTAAAAATGTTTTTTTTTTAAGATTGCGGCCTTTAGGGGAGATGGCACGATGGTTTTAACTCCAAATTTCGATATTTGGTCTTTTATGTTTTTCAATAGTTTAGGCCTAGATCTACCAGAAAAAACATTAAATTATGTCAAAAAATATTTTTTTATGAAATAATTAAGTTTTTATCAAGTTTGCACAGAAAAATTATGTTACCGAGAACGAATATTTTTCACAATTTTATACTACTCGTTTTAGTGCAAGGAGAATTTTAGTTTTTAAAACATCTCCATCACTGTTTTTTGTATTCTCAGCTGTTGGTTCAGCTTTCTAAACAACTGTTAATCGGAAAATATTTACTTGTTTGTGTACATTTTGTTTTTGGTTTGTGCCTTTTTGTTTCTTACGTTTTCCGTAAATTTAGATTTTTAACACTAGGTGTATTTTTCTCAGAAACCAATGAACCTACTAGGCTGAAATTTTTACCAGTTAATTATCTTGTATATCCACATATACCGACATTTCTATGATTTCCTCAAACGCTCGAAAAATTAGTAATACGCAAAAAACGTAGAAAACTATTTGTAAAAATGTTTTGTTATTCGTAATTTTTAAAAAAAATGGTGTGGTCCAAAGATTAAATTTAAAAAATCTCAGTAGGTCGCGAAGAAACCCGATACCTATGGTGTGTAAAGTTTAATTTCCCTGTCTTTTACCAATCCTATGAAAAATGTACCTAAAAACACCATATTTAACATTGACGGGATACAAAGTACAGACTCCGTTAACATGCATTCTACAGCAAAAGTTAAGAAAACAAAGTTTTAGAACATCAAAGGATCTACAGCTTTTATTTAAAAGAATTTTTCACAACGCTTAGTTCAACGTCAATTAGTGATTTTCTGTATTTTGCCCATCAAAACCGGTATAAAAACGGGATTTTTAATATTGCAATCTTATTGTACGCACTTTACGACAAATTTTTAGTACCTGGCCTATAAAATGTGAGTTACAGTAAATTAAAATATCCACAACTTTTACTTTCAAGCACTTTTTCTACAGAATCTACTTTAGCGTCAATTAGTGATTTCCCGTATTTTTGAGTCGAAAAGGTGTTGATTTTCATTTATTTTCATTCACTTATGATTTAAAATACGTTATATTTTCATTATTAACATTGGCAAGAGAAACTCGTGTGAGTGTTTCACACCAGATTTTTTTCTGTTATATTTAACTTTTTCAACACAGTGAAAATTTCTATATTGTCAGCTCTCGGTAACAAAAGGTAAAATTCTTTCGCAATACTTGAAATTTAGCTTAACATATAATTTATCTTTAAAAGCTAGTGTTTATTTTATAAAATAAATAGCTAACGTCACGGTTTCTTATTGTTTGTTACCCTATTTATGTAAATACTAGGTAAAGGTTTTGAAATTACAATGGGAATAACAACATGTAAGATTGTTTTACAATTAAAGTAAAAAGTGTGAAGTGAGTTAGAAAAACCAAACTATAACAGTATGGTTTATTTAGTAATCCGGTTGACAACCCGATGGGGATCCAATTTAAGTGGAGAATGAACCCTGATGTTGTAGTACGAGTTTATCTGTTTGCATAGCATAATACTGTAATAGGCAGTGACCGTTGCGAATGACCATTAGGGGTAAACAATAGCCCACCAATACATACATATTTAATTTATACATTTTATATACGTTATTATCCACCTGGTGTGATTAATGGATACTAGGGAATACGTCGGTGGTCCGATCTTTATCATTCAACTCGGTCGAAATAATTGTCAAACCGGGCGTTGATTCATTTTTGTAAACAATATTATTATGATTTTAGTGAACTGGAAATTAATTCAGTTCTATTTTAATAAGGTAGTTAATTTAAAAAATTATTAATTTAAGATATTAATTTTTAGTTTAAAGTTTTTGATATGTATGATTAATTATTTAATTTAAAATATTGTAAGACCTGAAGGATATAAGTTGAATCTTATTACGTAATCGTTTTACTTGTTTGTTTTTTTATATTAAGGAAGCTCGTAATATTTTTCTTATTGATTGTAAACCGCGATCTATTTTTCCAGTACCAATATTTATATTATTGTGACGTTTATTCTGGATTCTTTCAAAATCTTGCCATTTTTGTTGTTTAGGTCAGCAGCTTTGACAGGCTGGTTTGAATCTCTAGATGTTTTAATACGAGGTCTGTTCAAATAATAACCGAACCTTTTGAATTACGCGCCAACGGGGATATTTACCTACGTGCGGTTGGCAGCACACTGTTCTACGTCATTTCCTTTGTAAACAAATGTTTTTGGATTGTTGATATCTCATTTACTTTCCGTATAGTTTTTAGTACGACGTGTTTAAGTGCTAGTTACGATTTTTGCAATGTGCGATATTTGGGAGCAAAGATGCAACGTAAAATATTGCGTCAAACTGGGGAAGACGTTCACAGAAACGTTTCAACTTTTGAAACAAGCGTATGGAGATGATTCTCTAAGTCGTACACAATGTTATGAATGGTTTCCTCGATTTAAAAATGTAAGTAAAAACGTAAGTAATAACCAAGAGTTAGGTGGTTATACGGGAGTGAAACGTAGGTGATAGGGGCTGTAGAAAAGAATAGAATAGAAGCTTTTGAAATGTGGTGTTAAAGGAAAATGTTAAAGATTAGGTGGGTGGAGAAAATAAGTAATTTAGAGGTTCTTAGGCAAATGGATTAAAAAAGAAGTATATAGAAGCATCTTACCAAAAGAAGGGATAGGCTAGTGGGGCATATATTAAGACATCCAGGTTTTTGACTATCAATAATAGAGGGTAATATTGAGGGAGTAAATTGTAGGGGGAGGCAAAGATTAGAATATGTAAAGCAAATTACAAAAGATGTAGGGTGTTACAGGTATGTAGATATGAAACGACTTGCGCAAGATAGAACACGCTTGGAGAACTGCATCAAACAAGTTGAGAAACTGATGACAAATAAAAACAATTTTTCCTTCCTCATTGAGTCGAAACAGTATGCTTATATGCATGCAAGACCCACTGAAAAGTATCCATGATACTTCCACCTTGCAAATTACACTTTCACTTCATTTCAGCAATGGGTCTGGGTGTTTAATGAAATCCATTACAATTAGAGAAGATAACTGTGATTAGTGTCTTTTACACTTCTATCTTTTCTGTTCTTAAATAGTTCAATCATATAGGTAGTTAGCTGACAACGTGATAAGAGGCATAACTCCTTTTTGTAGCCCTTGAACCAGCAGATCAAGACCAATTAATTTGAAAAAAAAAACACTCCACCTGCCCGTTAGAGGCATTTTTATTTGAATGTTTAAATTTGAAATATTTCTATTTCTAGATAATATAAACTCCATTTAATCCTTCGTGAAAAGAAATTAGAAATTAGAATTGTGAAATTTAATTTCACAGATCCATGTAATTATAGGTTAGGGTAAAAATGTTTTTAGAATAAAGGGTTTTCCTGGATATAAACGTGTTTTTAAAGGCTCACAACCCATGAAAACTTTTGAAAGAATAAGGGAAAGCAAAAGGATGGCAACAAAGGGGAAAAGAAGAACGACCAATCTTGTTAACTAAATAAGGTATCGTATAAACATTACCACACAATAATAACTTAAAGAAAATTTAAATTTTAAATAATACAGTTAATTGAAATATTTTAAAATTTAAGCCAAAATGACGGTTGCATTGAAATAATATTTTTCAGTAAGGTGAATGAATTTCATTGATTCAAGTCATTCCTTTTATAGAGTATGATTTTTTAAGTTTCTTAGGTCAAGGTAAAATTTTTATGCTGAGATTTATCTATCACACTTGTCATAGACATTAGCCTTCAGGACGGTTCAGATGACATAACTTCTTGAACAATAATACATAATACACTTCACACTTGTTTTTTTCTTAAAAGTTCAAGTCTAATATTTGAACTTTAAAACTCAATATAGGTACTTGTGACGCTTAAATGTAACTTGATGAATTGAAATCAGAATACACCTTAAAAATTAAGCCGTGAAAAATATTAATATACTTTACCGAAATAGAGCTTCCGGGAATCATTTATTCATTGCGTAGAATATCTATTCGGACCTCTATATATCGGAATTGATGGTTCCTTATTAAAAATTTGTTATGTGGAAACTTCGATAAAGAGAAACGCTGTTTGTTTTTTCAATATGACTGCTATTATATTGAGTGAGATTAATCACCGAAAAAAAACAGTATTTGTTTACAATAAAGTTTGTTGACAACAAAAAAGTCCTGTCCATACGCACAAAAATTAAATATTAGTACAAGACCATCTTAAGAACCCAAATTCTATATGGAAGCGAGATTAAAATGAGTATGCGTGGGGAGGGCAACCTCAAGGAAAAGTTACGAAAATTGGAGCGCAGGATTCTTAGGACTTGCATCAATAAAAAACATTTTGTGGATGGGCACTACAGACTTTTACCAAACGACCAACTGTATACAGACATTGAACCGATTACAATAGCGATGAGGAAAAAACGCGTATCTTTCTTCGGGCACATTATGAGAACTCCACAGACAAGGTTACTTAGGAGACTTCTGGATAAATTTCTGGCCTCCAAACGAAAAACCAGTACTTTCAAATGGATCACAGAGGTCCAAAGAGACATGGCCAAACTCAACCTAACGATGATGAACCTGGTGGAGGAGACGCCATACTATAAAAATTTAATCAAATCACATAGTACCCAATCGACCACTAAGAAGCGGAAAGTCAGTGTAAGGGTCTGCACAGACGAACAACGGGAAATGTGCGCCGAAAAGCTGAGGCGCTACTATGCTAATAAGAAACTAAAAGCGGCTTCCAATTGGGCTAAAGTGATCCATTAAGGTCTCAAAAATTAAAAAAAAAGTTTGTTTTGTTGTGAAGACGGATGTGCAGGGCAATCGTCCACAAAAAAGAACAACTTTTCTCTTTTTCTTTGGCATGTTATTATCTCGTAACATTTTTACTCATTTGAAAACTGCTTCACATCATCGTATTTAAATATTTTTGATCGTACATATAGTAAAAGTATTACACGACTCTTTTACGTTGACCACAGTGGTCAACGTACTGACGTTCTGTATTGTCACGTTGCTCTCTCTCTCTCTATGTTTTGGATTGACTAGTGTGTGATGGGAGGGCTATATGGAGTTCTATTTATATTTTCACTAAAATTACGTTCGATATATAGAATTTGTTTTCGATATACAGAAATATTTTTCCATTAAAATTTTACGGGACTCAGGAAATACTTCGATGTATAGAGAATTTCGACCATAGAAGTTCGATAAATTTTTTTTATTCCTAATTTGTGTACGCTGCAATCTGTTCAATTTAGAACAATAAGCAACCCCATGATCCAATGAGATGGGGATGATGTGTATGACGTGTAAATGAGGTGTAGTCTTGTACAGACCCAGGCCGACCATTCCTGAGAGAGTATGTTTAATTAAACCACAACCATCAAAGTACACCGGTAACCACTGTCTAGTATGCAAATCCGCATAAAAGTAACTACCTTTACTAGCATTTGAACCAGGAACCTTCGTCTCCGAAAATCAGCTGTTAAACAGCTGATTTTGGCGACGACTTTACCTCTAGACCAACCCGGTAGGTTCGATAAATAGAGGTCCAACAGTAATTTTATTAACCCTTTCAGTATAAACGTCTGTAAAACAGGACGTCAATATATTGTTCGTAGTGACAACATCCGGTTTACCGGACGTTATGCATAACGTCGGTAAATAACGACGGTTGTGCATAACAACGTCCGGATAACTAAACATTTACAAAAGAAAACTTTTAAACAAAAATTAATGAAATAATGTATTTTGAAACTGCCTTCGTGGCGTAGTAACTAGCATGCTAGCCTGCAAAGTGAAAGGTCCCGGGTTCGATTCCCGGCTAGGGTTTGGAAATTTTAACACGTTAAGATACCAAAACCCACGAAGTTGCTAATGACCAAGCTGCCGATGCAAATTTAAATAAACTAAAAAAAATATTTTAAATATTTTTAGAGTTGGAACGATTTCTTTTTTTATAAACACAATAAAAATTAATAAAAATTAATTTTTATTGTGTTAAAAACACAATAGAACATTTTATTTTTCTGTAAAGTTAAAATTTTGGTCAGCAATGGCAGTCTTACGCCTGCAAGTTTTCAAAATAAGAACTGGCACTTTTTGTACACCCTTATTCAAATTAAATGGCACTTAAGATCAAACTATTAAATATTTTTCCGGCAAAGGGTTAAGTTAAGTTTCATTGATGGGTAAGCAACTTGGTAAGACCACCGGTTAAAAGTAAAACTAAAAACAAACTAGTATAGCCTACAATAATTTAAACGATGTTCCTTGGTTTGAGAAAGTGACATAACAAAAGTAGGTACTTCATGCACTGTCGAGAATAGCTTATAGTACTAGGGTTGATTTTGACAAGTGAATTTTGTTACAACTTTCATTAAACTATGTGTCGTCATTGTTAATTAAGTACCACGTATTTTTTCTTCTAAAAAATAAAGAAATATCAGATTCTATACTTGATTAAAATAAGAAAATAAAAACAAATTCCATTAGGTATTTAAAATTAAATATAAAACACTTTTTGTGTTAAATACCTATATATGATTTGAAGGTTCCTGGTTCAAATCCTAGTAAAGGTAGTTACTTTTATACGGATTTGAATACTAGACAGTGGTTACCGGTGTACTTTGATGGTTGGGGTTTAATTAACCATACTCTCTCAGGAATGGTCGGCCTGGGTCTGTACAAGACTACACCTCATTTACACGTCATACACATCATCCTCATCTTATTGGGTCATAGCGTTGCTTATTGTTCTGAATTGAACAGATTGCAACGTACACAAATTAGGAATTAAAAAAAAAAATACCTATATATAATATATATGTATGTAAACTAATAATTACTGAGGAATTTCAGGCTTAATTGACTGCAGTTTTATCGTAGTACAATAATAACATATAGGCATGAACCTTACACCTAGTGTTATATTTATAATATAGTGAAAGACATAACCTGTAATAATTTTATACGGTACAAGGTTATAAGGTAACACAATGAATATCCTAAAAGGTATTCAAAAAACTTGTTATCCTATCATATAGTTTATATTAATAATATTGTTTTCTATGAATAGCTAACGAGATGATTATTTATCAGTAAATGTTAAAGTGTATTAGAGGCATTTCATTCATAATGAGGATTCATATTTGCGGCTATTAGGTTAACCGAACAATATTATTTAACGTTAATTATTAATACGTTACCGCGTGACCTTAACATTACTTTTTTAAAATAGAAATTACAGTAATGATTGCAATTTAACAAGGAAGTTAAATTAATTTGAATGTGTAAAAAATATTTAATGTTTCCAAAAATTAATTGTTATTTTTCAAGGATTTTTTTTTGATCATTAATATAATCGTATGTACCTTGTAATATTGTTATTATATTTTAAGGATGTCATTTAACTATAATTTATAATTTTATAATATTGTTTTGTGTATGTATAAATGAGTTGTATAAATTCCGGTTAATTAGTTATATTTTTGAAATAGAACTTTAGATTCATTAAAAATGTATTGAACATACCCTGATATAAAATCTATTCAAAAAAATTCAGTTTTAAATATTTGGATATATTACAATGCCCGTAACAGGTTGGTGGAGTGTTTAATTACTTAAACTCGATCTGCTTGTTCCAGAAGCACCTAAAACTGCTGTGTTTCTTATCACATAGTCATTCAATAATTATATGACTGAAGCATTTAAGAGCAGAAGAGGTAGAGGTGTAAACGAAACTAGTCAGAGTTACTTCCTCTGAGAGTAACGAATTTTATCAAACAGCTCAAACCTTGTAATGAATGAAGTGAAGGTATCATTTTCAGGGTGGCAAGGAGATGATTTTCGGAAGCTTGGCCTGCTGATAAGTATACTTTTTGACTCAGTGGGGGAAAATGCAGATCCTGCAATTGCAACTCGAAAGACACAAAACTATTTACACCTGATAGAGTCATGGCTTAAACTTTGAAAAATTTTAATGAAAACAAATCGCAACAAATGACGTTTACTCTTAGACGACAAAACTCCCCAACCGTGTACATTAATAATATTCCGCTGCCTCACACTACTCAAACACGCTATTTAGGCTTACACTTGGACAGAAAACTTAAATGGAACACACATGTTACACACACAGTCCACAAATTCAAAACACGCTTCTATCAACTGCACCGCGTACTCGATAGACGTTCTAATTTAACTTTTTTTGTTTAAAATAGATTAAAACTGGTCTAAAAGACCAACCATTAATTTTTCGTTCATATTATTTTAAAAACTAAATACTTAAATTATATAATCCATTCAACAATGTTTTATATCTTAACACTAAAATATACACAAACCTATTCACTACTTTTGAACTTCACACTGCTCTGCAGTAACACTTCACACTGCACTGTTACACTAGTTCGAAGGGCTTCTTCCTACTGAGCCTTCTAAGAACATTTTCATTATCAAGAAGTTGAATTGCTTCAGGATTGATGTGGCCATGTAGGCGAGCTTCATGTTTGACAGCAAATCTTCTTATCTCGCTGAACAGAAAAGGGATGTCAAGATCTCTATGCAGATCATTATTCCTAATGTACCAAGGGGCATTAACCATAGCTCTCAGTACTTTGTTCTGAAACGTCTGTGTAATCCTTATCTGACTTTCTCTGGCGCAACCCCAAAGTTGTATAACATAAATCCAGATGGGTTTAAAATTTTTTTACAGATTGTTACTTTATTATGAAGAGGCAGCTGCAATTGACTTCCCAGTAACCAATATAGTTTCCTGAATCTGAGGCCCAGCTCAGCTCTTTTTATCTGAATGTGCTCCTTCCATTTCAGTTTCGTATCTATCTAAATTAACATGTCACACAAATTAACAATCTACAAGACAGTCTTAAAATCAATCTGGACATATGGAGTTCAACTTTGGGGATCTGCTAAACCTTCACACACGAAACGTATACAAGCGATTCAGAACAAGATTCTACAAACGATAACACAAAGCCCCTTTTACATCACAAGCTCAATTTTGTACAAAGACTTACAAATCCCATACATAATTGATGTCGCAAAACAACTATACAAGACGATGCATGACAAATTTGAATTACATGATAACCCTCTCAGACAAAACATGTAGGACTAAGGCGATACCGGGTGCTCAGCGCAGACGTTTGAAGCGCCTCTGGCCAAGAGATCTTCTTGGCCAACTGTAGGACTGTGGTGATAACTGCAAGCTCCTTCAAGTAAATCAAGTTTTGGAACATTAGCTTCACATTGAGAAATTGTTGTATTAATAAAATAACAGACACTAAATTTCAATTAAAAGTGTCAAAAAAGTGAGAGACGATATGATACACCCCCTCAATCTTCGTTTTACTTAGGTAGTAAAAGTTTTAAAGATTCAAACCATTTTTTAGGCTGATGACTTAAACAACAACAAATTTTTAAAATTTTATAACAATTCTATGAAATTATTTACAATCGAATTAAAGTAACTTATATTAAAAAAAAACTAAATCATATGAGATTAAGATCACAGTGAATGAAGAAGAAAAAGAGAAAAAATATTTTATACTGTAGAAACAAATCCAAGAGGATAAAATATAATTTATAATAATAAATATAATTATTTTAAGAGTTAATAATAAATGAAACGGACATTAGTTGAGTTTTAATGTTTAAGAAGAGGATTGATTTGATTTGATGGTGGCGTAGTTAAGCTACCGAGCGTTATTACAATAATATGATATTTATGTAAATCAGTTGGGATTACAAGATCTCATTTGATATTTATACAATGGAACCTGATTAAAATTTATTATATTGTGGCAGTTATGGTTTAAAGAGAAGACGCAGTCAAATGAATTTCAACAACTTTCTTTTCATTATTATAATTCTTTATGTATCATAATCTAAATGAATTTCAAAATAATCTTCTTAATCGGTACATTTCATTTCAATTATTCTATTTTTCTCTTATTTTTATATTAAAGGTTAACGAATAAATTTTATAATTTATCGATCTGTTGTTGTTTGTAATTCAATATACTGTATTTTATTTATTTATTCATAACACGGTTTTTACTTACAAGCTGTGTTCATTTACTTGCTGCCATATTTATAAATATTTGAGGGGAGACTGTAGGCCTACTTTGTATCCCGCCAATTGTAAATTTGTTATTTTTAGGGTCATTTTTCGAAGGATTGGTGAAAGTTAGGAAAATGAAACTTTACACACTTAATAGTTGTAGGGTGGTTTTAGCTACTAATATTTTTTCAATTTAATCTGTTAGATCATAAAGTTTTTAAAAGAATAACGAATAACATAAACGTTTTACAATTTTTTTCTACGTTTTTTGCATATTAGTAATTTTTTGAGCACCTGAGGAAGTAAAAACAATGTAGGTGTATGTGGATATACATGATAATTAACTAGTAAAAATGTCAGCCTGGTAGGTTAAATGGTTTCTGAGAAAACCGTACCAAAGTGATAAAAATCTAAGTTTACGGGAAAAGGCACAAAATATGTGAAACAAAATTAACAAAAACAAGTCTAATTTCCCATCAACAGTTGGTTACAAAGCTGCACCAACAGCGGAGAATATTAAAAATAGTTAAGCAGATATTTAAAAAAAAACTAAAATTATTTTTGCACTAAAGCGAGCAATATACAAATATGAAAATTATTTGTTTTTGGCGACATGTTAATGTTTTAGGATAAATGTAATAAAAACTTAAATTTTTTTCATTAAAATAATTTTTTGTTGTAATTTATTTTTTTGTGGTAGGTCTAGGTGTAAACTATTGAAAAACATAAAAAACCGAAAATCAAAATTTTCAGTCGAAACCATCATACAGTCCTCCTTAAGGGAACGGGGCATTCCTATACCTTTACATGTTAACGTTAGGAACTTTTTTTTTAAACTATTCGGTCTATCACAGTAAAAGTTTTTACAACGGTTAATTAATATGTTTTACTTTCTAAGAGTATTTTCACACAAATATCATCAATAGATCCTCAGAAAAAAAATTTTCCTCAACGTAGATTGCAATTTTAAAAAAATCCTCTACCTTTAAAAAAATACAATAAAAATTGTTTTATGACTTAGAAAAAAAAATCCCAACATGTAAAGCTATTGTAATAACCTGCTGGCAAAGTTTCATTTAAATTGATGCAGCAGTTTCTGAGAAAATGTTCCTAACTTGTCAAAAAATGTAATTTTCGGGATACGCGAAAAAACGAAAAGAAACACTATATTTTAGAACTATTATAGAAACACTATTTATTTTCGAATGCTAGCAAGCAGCTGGAATTACCAACTTAGACAACAGAAATTATTGTACAATTTAAAAAATATTCAACAATTATCTTATTTGGTTTAAAAGTTATTATAATATATAAAGCGGTGTTTTTTTTATGGTCTCCTCGAAAATTGGTAAAATTTCTGGTGTAGCAGTAAATAAAAAAAATAATAAATAAATATAATTTTGCTTCCTATACCAATAAGTTATATATCAAACTGTTCAGAAAGAGTTGAATTTTCATTTAAAAAAATTAAATAAAATTGAATTTTTTTTTCTGCTTGCCCTGTCTCCTTAAAACAACTATTCTATGGAGATTATTAGAATAATTATTTGTATTCTGATGGTCTTCTCATCAAACCTTATAGCCATTTCGTTTCACCATGAAGATTAATGGACGCAGGGAAACTGATGCCCTACTCTAACTATTTGATGCAAGTGCAGCAGGATTCTACGAAATGAGGAGAGCTGAAAGTTGGTCGCTCAGGATTCAGAAAAGGTGTTATTGAGACTGCAAAAAGAGGAGACATCCTGAGAACAGCAGAATCACCTTATCCATCCAAGTGAGAGATTGAATGGTGACCGGTGTTGACGAGGAGGGAAGTAGACTACGATTCTCTTTACCGGTGATCTATTTCTAGTAATCAGATCCGTATAAAACCTTTACCAGAATTTGAACCACAGAACCTTTCGGCTCCAAAAATCAGCTGTTAAATAGTTGACTTGTAGCGACGACTTTACAACTAGATCAACCCAGTGGATTATAATTAACTTTTTTGGCATCATTCTCTCAACTGGTTTGATGCAGTTCTCCAAGATACATACCTGCAACACGGTACATCTTTAGTAATTTGCTTTAAATATTTTAACCTATTCCTCTCCCTACAATTCACCCCTCAATGTTACCCTCCATTATTGACAGAGCAATACTTGGATGACTTAAGATATACCCCACTAGCCTATCCCTTCTTTTGGTAAGATGTTTCCATATACTTCTTTTTCATCTACTCATTTAAGAACCCCTACATTACTTATTTTGTCCACCCACCTAATCTTTAACATTTTCTTATAACCCCACATTTAGCTTTTATTCTATTACTTTCTACAGCCCCTATCACTCAGGTTTCGCTCCCGTATAATGATACTTTAAAAAATATAATGTTTAAAATATTTTTTCCAAATCAATGTTTTTAGTCCGTGAACTGTCTTTTTATAATTCTTCTTCTGAACGTGCCCTCTCCGACCGGAGGTTGGCAATCATGATGGTTATTTGGACTTTAGATACCGTAGCTCTGAACAGCTCCGCTGAGGTGCAACGAAACCAGTTGCAAGGATTCGTTAACCAAGAAATTCTTCTTCTACCCTCTCTTCCCCTAACTTTTACCTTGTATTATCAAGCCAATCATTCCATTTTCCTTTTTTGGATGGTGTTCTTTAAATGACAGTCATATAAATGGAAAAATGAATGAAATTTTTTTTTCACTTTATTTTAATTCCTAATATGTGTACGTTGCAATCTGTTCAATTCAGAACAATAAGCAACCCCATGACCCAATCAGATGAGGATGATATGTATGACGTGTAAATGAAGTGTAGTCTTGTACAGACTCAGGTCGACCATTCCTGAGAGAGTATGGTTAATTGAACCCCAACCATCAAAGTACACCGGTAACCACTCTCTATCATTCAAATCAGTTTAAAAGTAAGTACCTTTACTGGGATTTGAACCAGGAACCTTCGTCTCCGAAAATCAGCTGTTAAACAGCTGATTTTGGCGACGACTTTACCTCTGGAAAAATGGAAAATGAATGAAAAATATAATCACAAATTGGATATTCTATGAATATCAGCTGATAAAATTCCAACGTTTCTGTTACAAAGCTCATTGTTATTATTCACCTGTTCATGGCCAGTTACTCTATCACGATTATTGAAATGAATTATAAATAAATTTATTGTTATACCAAAGTTACAATATTAGGTAAAACCAATAAAACTATAACTGTATTGTGAGATATAAACATTAAGTAGATGCAACGATCGAAATAATAATAAGAAATTCTAAAAAAACGATGGTGTATTTTACGAGCAAGCGGTGTGATATTGTTATATTTAATGTAGGTATATTGATAATCGTGTTCAGATTATCCAGGATATGTCCCAAGAGCAAACGAGAGATAAAGAATTGTGAGAGAGAAAAGTTATAAAGATGAGCTAAATATAATCTATGTAAATGAACAAACGAAAATGATGCTATCTATAAGTACTAATCATTTGTTATCGAAGCGAAATCATGCGGCAATAAATCCAGTGAACTATAACCTCACGACCGCTACAATTATCAACGCGAAACAATCGGTCCGCTCCGTTCATTTCATACTCTTAAACGTGGTCCACACGTAACGTTTTGTCTGTTCATTTTGTATACGTGCAAAACGGACGGAAAGTATCCATCCATACCACTACGATTTGTAGGGGACCGTGCCATGATGGAATATGAGTGCTTAATTTTATCTATTTTTTTTCTTAATCCCTAATGTGTGTACGTTGCAATCTGTTCAATTCAGAACAATAAGCAACCCTATGACCCAATGAGATAAGGATGATGTGTATGACGTGTAAATGAGGTGTAGTCTTGTACAGACTCAGGTCGACCATTCTTGAAAGAGTATGGTTAATTGGACCCCAACCATTAAAGTACACCGGTAACCACTGTCTAGCACTCAAATCCGTATAAAAGTAACTATGGGGTGATTCAAAAAGAGCGCCGGTTTTTAAACGGCTGGTAAATTTTTGTTTACGGTTGGCAACATTGGTTGACCTCATTTCTATTTCGGAGAACATTCCGATTGACGATTCAGTTGTAGTTTCTCTTGTTCGCAGTGTAATACTCTCGCAGTCTCTGTCTAACCATGGAGAAGTTTACTATTGCAAAACGAGTGTTAATCGTCAAAACATTTTACCAGAGTGGAGAGATTTATGCGGCT
This sequence comes from Catonia carolina, assembly GCA_035578175.1. Taxonomy (NCBI): domain Eukaryota; kingdom Metazoa; phylum Arthropoda; class Insecta; order Hemiptera; family Achilidae; genus Catonia; species Catonia carolina. The sequence continues at coordinate 146,187,998 of JAQMRL010000002.1, forward strand.
ACTGTCAGGCGACTTCGCGGTACTCTAGGACGTATGAAGCACCGAATGAATCAACAGTTCGCAAGCTCATGAAAAAGTTTTTTGAGACGGGTTCATCAGTCGACCTTAAAAGTTCTGGACGTCGTCGTTCTGGCCGAACTGAGCAGAACGTTGCGTTGGTTCGTGACAGTGTGGCTGTTAGCCCAGCAAAATCAATACGTCGCCGTTCTCAACAATTGGGTTTAAGATGTTCTTCTGTACGGAGAATTCTTCGGTACGATCTCCAATATCACCCGTATAAAATTCAGTTGACGCAACATTTGAAAGTGTCAGACCACCAGAAGAGACGACAGTTTGTTGACTGGGTATTGAGAAAACGGCAGGATGATGACACCTTCGCAAACAAAATCATTTTCAGTGATGAGGCGCACTTCCACTTAAACGGTTTTGTTAATAAACAGAACTGCCGTACGTGGGGTTTAGAAAACCCCACATACGGAAACTTGTCCCACATATTCGAAACTTGTCGTGCAGTAATATCCAATTTCATGGACAGAGTTGATGCGTGCCAGCGCAGTAGAGGAGGACACATGCATGACATCATTTTTCATACATAAAATCGGAAGGTAAGAAGAACTTGTTGATGTATTTATTTTCAGTTTTTCAATAAAATAAATCTCTTAATTTGATATATCAAAACCGGCGCTCTTTTTGAATCACCCTATACTTTTACTAGGGTTTTACCCAGGAACCTTCGTCTCCGAAAATCAGCTGTTAAACAGCTGATTCTGGCGACGACTTTACCTCTAGAACCCGGTGGGTCTAATTTTGTCTATAATATCATTATTACAAGAATGAAAACTAAAGCAATTACAAGTCGTAAACGGTGGTTTATAAAGTGGTTATTTAAGAGAGGGAGACTCTCTCATTCTAAATTAAGAAGAATATTAAGGTATGAACCCGATGATTGGCGAAATTATTTAAAAATAGATGTGGATACACATTATTTTATTTATTTATTTATTTTATTTAGTAAAATATAGCTACATTAAAATTACAATTCATGACTATACTAAGCTATATACAATATTTTAAACTAAATAAACTTATACGCAAAAACTGTTCTTCACAAACAGTTCTGTCCGCGCATACGAGTATACAGAACAAAAACATTAAATCACTTAAATACTTATAACTACTATAAAATTACCAAGTTAAATACTAAGTTATATTACTGCAGTTAAATAGGTTACAAAGATTGCGTTAAACAGAATTTAAAAAAAAAACATAAAATAAATGATAAATTCTCTTACATATTACATAAAATATCAAAATTATATTTTTATTTTAAAAACAATAGAAATTTTTCAAAATTTTAAGATTATGTTTGTATAATTTGTAATAGAGAGAAAAAATAAATATTATAACTTTCATTTTATAACTGTAACTGCTTTACAATAATATATTTTAACTTTATGGGAAATTAATTCAATAAATGAGCATAAAGAAACAGTTAAACTATCGCAAAGAGAAAAGTAAAAACTAATAAGAACAGTTATTTTAAGACCTGGAAAAGTTTTTCAAGTTCTTGCTCGTAGATCGATAATATATGATATTTTAGTTGAAGTTTTAATAGATGTGGTGACATAATACTGTGTATATGGGGTGGAAGTACATTACAAGTATTGTTTTTAGTAACACCAAAAATAAAAAAAGAGAGTCACTGTAATGAAAAAGGCAATCACACCTTATGAGAACTGTGTCAAGCAAAACGGGCAGAATATCTACACGGCCCAACTTGCTCAGACTTGTACTACGTTTTGCATCAACTCAAAGCTCCAGCCCATCCGAGTTCATTCAGTTCAAACAAAACGTACTGATGGTTAGTCACGAAATGAACTTTGTTTGAGACGAAGTGTAGGAGGGAAACAATCTACTGCGCATGCCCAGTTTCTCAATTACAATCCTAAAAACATATTGACACTCGTAGTTCATTGGAAAATACAGTCTTTATTTTATTACGCGACGTGTGGTACAGGAAATATTGTTTTGATTTGGCTATTCTGTTTTTACGTTTTAAGCTACATTTGTACAAATAAAAGTATTTTAATTCGTTAAAACTCATTTTGTTTCTTTTTATTTTAATTCTTTACATTTTATTCATTATTCTGTAGTGTTGTTATAAATTAGTTATCTATCCGTGTATTATAAGTTTATCATGTCGATCGTTCGAAAGCAGGCTAAAACAATTCGAAGTGCGGAACGGAATATTACTTTAAATTTTATTAAGTGTTGTAAAGAAGAGGCAAAAAATAAACTATAGGGTGATTCAAAAAGAGCGCCGGTTTTTAAACGGCTGGTAAATTTTTGTTTATCGGTTGGAAACATTGTTTGACCTCATTTCTATTTCGGAGAACATTCCGATTGACGATTCAGTTGTAGTTTCTCTTGTTCGCAGTGTAATACTCTCGCAGTCTTTGTCTAACCATGGAGAAGTTTACTATTGCGCAACGAGTGTTAATCGTCAAAACATTTTACCAGAGTGGAGAGAGTTATGCGGCTACTGTCAGGCGACTTCGCGGTACTCTAGGACGTCTGAAGCACCGAACGAATCAACAGTTCGCAGGCTCATGAAAAAGTTTTTTGAGACGGGTTCAACAGTCGACCTTAAAAGTTCTGGACGTCGTCGTTCTGGCCGAACTGAGCAGAACGTTGCGTTGGTTCGTGACAGTGTGGCTGTTAGCCCAGCAGAATCAATACGTTGCCGTTCTCAACAATTGGGTTTACGATGTTCTTCTGTACGGAAAATTCTTCGGTACGATCCCCAATATCACCCGTATAAAATTCAGTTGACGCAGTCAACGCATTTCAGTTGATGAAAGTGGCAGACCACCAGAAGAGACGACAGTTTGTTGACTGGGTATTGAGAAAACGGCAGGATGATGACACCTTCGCAAACAAAATCATTTTCAGTGATGAGGCGCACTTCCACTTAAACGGTTTTGTTAATAAACAGAACTGCCGTATGTGGGGTTTAATTCGACGGGTTATCGGGCAAATGGAAGTCGAAACTTGTCGTGCAGTAATATCCAATTTCATGGACAGAGTTGATGCGTGCCAGCGCAGTAGAGGAGGACACATGCATGACATCATTTTTCATACATGAAATCGGAAGGTAAGATGAACTTGTTGATGTATTTATTTTCAGTTTTTCAATAAAAAAAATCTCTTAATTTGATATATCAAAACCGGCGCTCTTTTTGAATCACCCTATATATATACTACACAGTTGCATGTTTTTAGAAATTTACGTACTACGCTAGCAGCAGCGCATTGCCCACACTGAGTCCCAACTTCATCTCGTCATTACGTATAAGTACGTTTTGATGTCCGCACGTAAACTTTTTGCCCGTCCGTTTTTGAATGTTACACAAAACAGACATTCATAACGTTACGTGTGGACCGCGCTTTAAACGTCAATAGCGTTACGTTTTAATACAACTTATTTTCTAAAAGAAGTTGAGTGGAACACTCACTCATTCTTTCAATCAATTTTCACATGTAACTTAAATAGAATGATGCCTCAATTTATTTTTTAACTTCATAAATCAATCAGTGTGTCAATAAACGCAGTTAACACTATTAGTTCCACTTGGATTTTATTAAAGTACTATTACTTTTATGATCGTCGTTCAAATTATCTTGTTGCATTCACGCCTGTAACAAATCTACGACCCCTATAAAAGAATTTTTACGTAAGAATTTTTTAATGTTTTCGTTACAATTACACAATTATCTTATTTTTTTATTTATTTTATTTAGTAAAATATAGCTACATTAAAATTACAATTCATGACTATACTAAGCTATATACAATATTTTAAACTAAATAAACTTATACGCAAAAACTCTTCTTCACAAAGAGTTATGTCCGCGCATAGGAGTATACAGAACAAAAACATTAATTCACTTAAATACTTATAACTACTATAAAATTACTAAGTTAATATACCACTAGTAGCTATACTATAATAGCGATTTTTTATTTTATAACTAACTACTTTACAATAATATATTTTAACTAACACAATGTAAATATTTTAACTTTATCCGAAATTAATTCAATAAATGAGCATGAAGAGACAGTTAAACTGTCGCAAAGAGAAAATTAAAAACTAATAAAACAGTTATTTTAAGACCTGGAAAAGTTTCTCAAGTTCTTGCATGCAGATCGATATTATATGATATTTTAGTTTGTGTTTAAATAGATGTGGGGTGACATAATACTGTGTATATGGGGTGGAAGTAGACCTACATTAACGAATCGCCTTCTGAAAAAATGTACTATTTGGTTTTCTAGTCTTAATTATTAATATCTTAATATTTATATTTTTACTTTTCAGTTTTTTCTCGTATAGGGACAATTTTAGTTTTGTTGTGAAACAACCTGCCTGTCTCGTTTCCGACGTACAAAAGGCCCAACGTTGGAAGAAAGGTATTCATCCCAAACAAATATATTCATTTTAAGTAGGCCTACATTGGACCGTTTCGGACACATCAATAAAGCAGTCCATTTTTTATAAAGTAAATATTGAACAACATTTGTATCAACTTGTACCCTTTTTATTATTATGTATCAATATTTTCCTCTTCAGTTGAGAATTGACAACATTAATGTTAATATACGAGGTGTGGCTATTAAATAACGAGACTGACGTTGTAAAAAATTTTATTTTTATTTTTTATTGTCACCTTCAATATACACTCCTTCTCTATCCTTACAACGCTCCATGCAAATTTTCCATTGTTGAAAGAGTGCTGGAAGTCATCTGTCAGCTTCTTCAGGACACGTGCCGCTTTCTCTTTTACAGCTTCCAAAGACTCAAACCTTGTCCCTTTTAATGCAGATTTCACCTTAGGCAACAGATAGAAGTCACATGGTGCAAGATCTGGTGAATAAGGTGGATGTTCTAACACAGAGATGCTGTACTTGGTTAGGAACCTCTTGACAGATAACGCGGAATGAGCTGGCACATTGTCTTGGTGGAGAACCCATAATTTGTCCTTCCACATTTCGGGGCGTTTTTTCCTTACTCTTTGACGTAGTTTAGAAAGTACCTCAAGGTAGTAATATTGATTAATTGTTTGAAGTTAGGGAACCCAGTAAAAGTACACAATCCCATGGATATCATAAAAAAACAATCATCATTGCTTTAAATTTTGACTTGCTCATTCGAGCTTTGTTGCCTCTCGGATAAGTTCGGCTCTTCCAGTGCGTGGATTGGCGCTTCGTTTCCGGATCATAAGTAAAAACCACGTTTCATCACATGTTATTATTTTCTACCTGTTCCCTAAGGTGAAATTTGCATTAAAAGGGACAAGGTTTGAGTCTGTGGAAGCTAAAAAAGAGAAAGCGGCACGTGTCCTGAAGAAGCTGACAGAAGATGACTTTCAGTACTGTTTCCAACAATGGAAAATTCGCATGGAGCGTTATAGGGATAGAGAAGGAGTGTATATTGAAGGTGACAATAAGTGATTATGTATAAAATAAAAATGAAATCTTTTAAAAGGTCAGTCTCGTTACTTAATAGTCACACCTCGTATAAAGCATGTAAATCAACTAAATAACCTTTTTATTTTCTTGTATCGGGCCAATTTTAGTCCACGTTAGGTAACTTCAGATGTTTCTAGAAGCTTTTTTTTACAGCCCACATTCTCAGTAGGAATTTTACATTGTAGGCCTTCCTCCATTCTTCTGTCTATCCGGTGTTCTGTATTTCATCTTCATGGAAGCCCTTAAAGTCCGAAATCAGTTGTGTAAGTTTGGTTCGGTTCATTAAGTTTTCTTGATTTATTCCGTTTTCCCAATATTCTTTCTGACTTCTTTAAACCATTTATCCATCACCTTAGGTCTGTCGTTTAGTGTCTTTATCTTCTTCTTCTTCTTCTTATTGCGCCATCTCCCTTCGAAGGTTGGCGATCCAATTGGCTGTAATCACTCGAGATGTGACGGCTCTGAAGATCTCGGATGACGTTCTGCCGAGCCATCGACGTAAGTCCCTGAGCCAAGAATTCTGTCTCCTCCCCACTGATCTGCTCCCCTGAATCTTCCCCTCAATGATCAGCCGAAGCATCTCATACCTACCGCCTCTCATCAGGTGTCCGATGTACGCCAATTTACGCTCCTTAACAGTTAATAGCAGCTCCTTGTTCTTCGCAATTCTGTTGAGGACTTCACAATTTGTCACTCTATGCATCCAGGAAATGCGTAGCATTCTCCTGTAGAGGTACATTTTGAATGCCTCTATACGTCTTTCCAATGAGGGATTGAGGGTCCAGCTCTCGCAACCATAGAGAACGATGGGAAACACGTAGCAGCGTAGCATTCGAATTCTAAGACTTAAATCTAGATCCTTCTTGCTGAATAAGTTCCTCATACTGATAAATACCTTCCTAGCGTGTTCAATTCTTGACAATACTTCCTTGACAATACTTGTCAAGTACAAGTACTTTTAATACTTTAGTGTCTTTATACGAAAGGCGAAAAACCTTTATGAATAGAAAAATTAAAAATTAAATTTATTCAACGTAGTTGAATAAAAATTGAAACCGGTGATCTGATTTTGCTCTTCATGGAAGCCCTTAAAGTCCGTAATTAGTTCTCTGAAATTGGTTAAATACATTAAGTTTTATCGGATTATTCCGTTTTCAGTATCCTTTTTGACTTTTTTAAACCATTTATCCGACTCCTTAAGTTTATTTATTTATTTATTTCATTTATTACATTTATGACTCCTCCCGTCAATGATCGTTTATGATCAGAGCCCGTGCTTGGAGGAGGATTACTCTAATTACAAAAAATACATAGAACAAAAATAACACTATAATATAGCAATATTTGTTTTTGTTTTTTTTCAAGTCTGCAACATTACAATCTGTTCACATGAAATAGAACAATCAGCAATTTTGATAAATGTTAGTTAACACGATTACAATTTCATTATAATGCCAAAGAAATTGAAAATAATAATAAATTAATAAGAAAAAATGATAATAAATGTAACAATGTTCTTTAGAACCTATAACCTAAATCAAAAACACTTTGTCTTTTCAGTCTTGAAAACCCGGTATCAATGTTATTTAACAGATTCAGAGCAAAGAAGTTTGGATGATGAATGAGTCTTTCTTCATATTTAAGGCTGAATTTTGATATTGTTTGTTTCACTGAGTCAATATTAAGATCGGCATAGTGTTTTTGATGTACCAGGGAATTTGAAGTGTGCGCCGCAAGAATTTTGACTGAAAACGTTCAAATATGTTTATGTTTGAAGTGCTGGATGTACTCCACAATTGAAGCCCATATGTACACATGGGTTTTAAAAGGGATTTATACAAAATAATTTTTGATTCGTTTGACAAAGTTGAATATTTACCAATTAACCAGTGTAGTTTACGCACTGTCAGTTCGAGTTGTTTCTTTTTATTTGTTATGTGATGTTACCATTTAAGGGGACGACTAAATGTAGTCCCAAGTATTTACTATTGTGTTGTGTGGTAGTGCAATGTTGTTTAACGTTACTGTTAGCGGTGGGCAGTCATTTCTCCGAAGTGTAAATGTGATAACAGCAATAATAGCACTGATAAAAAAACAAAAAAAAACATCAATTAATACCAATACATCACTTATTACATAAAAATTAAGTCACACAAAAGAGAGGTCTATTGTTTTATTGTTTTGTATCTTTATATGAAAAGCGAAAAACCTTTATGAATAAGAAAATTAAGAATTAAATTTATTCAACGTAATTGTTTGGTAATATACTCCTATATAATTAATTTAAAATGTTTAATCTCTTTAAAAAAAAGTTATGGAAGACTTTCGAAATAAATTAACGAACCGTTGAATTTATTGAAATTACTGTAATGTTTAATAAATTTTTACATAAATACCTTCGGTATATGTTCTACAGGGTGATTCACGAAGATATGCAGAAACTTTAGGAGCTCATTGTACATGTAAAAATAATGAAAAAAGTTTTTATAAACATGGGTCCGGAAATGCTTCGTTACCGAGTTACGGCTAGCGAAAGATTTCGCCCGGATTTCAGCTCACCAGATGAAATGAGGTCTTCCTGAAATTCTGGTAAGGTAGATTAAGGCGCGAATTCAATCATTTCTTATGGTTTTTGATCTGATAAATTGAATACAACAGGTCCCAAAACTGTAAGTTAAATAGGTTTTAAGAAAACCAGTGTCAAATACAAAAAATTGGAGTGAAAAACACATTTTTTCATCTTTCGGCAAGAATAACTTTGTTATTTCACCAAGAACAAGTTAAAATTTTTAAATAAAACATGTAAAAAATTTTGTTCTGAACAAACCGGTGTAAATTAAGTACACAGAAAGCGAATAGATGTTTTATTAAATGAATTTTTATTCATAAGAGTACAAAGTAAAATTAACCGGAAAAACTCAAGATGAAAAAATTTGTTTTCTTTACTCCATTTTTTGCATTTGACACTAGTTTTTTCAAAAACTATTGAACTTATAGTTCTGGGACCTGTTTTATTCAATTTATCAGATCAAAAACCATGAGAAACGATTGAATTTGCCCCATAATCTACCTTACCAGAATTTCAGGAAGGTCTCATTTCACCTGGTGAGCTGAAATCCGGGCGAAATCTTTCGCTAGCCGTAACTCGGTAACGAAGCATTTCCGTACCCATGTTTATATAAACTTTTTTCATTATTTTTACATGTACAATGGGCTCCCAAAGTTTCTGCATATCTTCGTGAATCACCCGGTATGAAAAGCGAAAAACCTTTATGAATAAGAAACTTAAGAATTAAATTTATTCAACGTAATTGTTTGGTAATATACTACTCCAATATAATTAATTCAAAATGTTTAATCTCTTTAAAAAAAAGTTATGGAAGAGTTTCGAAATAAATTAATGAACCGTTGAATTTATTGAAAATTACTGTAATGTTTAATAAAATTTTACATAAATACCTTCGCTATATGTTCTATTTAAAACGACTTATCCTTATTTATTTTTGTTATTCCACAATTGAAAAACGAAGGAGATTGAATACAACATGCACCAGACAGCGAAGATGTTCATTTGCTCATCAAAGCGTTAAGTGGTGCAATGCAAGTATAGAACATTTGTTTTAGGATGAAGCTTGTAAGGGAGGGCGAGTAGGTAGAGTAGGGATAGTTTCAAGGGGCAAGTGTTGTCTCCTTCTCACTTAATGATCATTCCCTCTCTTTCTAACTGTATACTACTGTTACAACTACGAGGTGCTTCTCCCACCACTAAACAGAACAGCTCAGCGGCACAGAGCGTTGGAGGGAGAGCTTCTAGCTAGAACAAATGACCTATACACCGCTTTCACGATCCGTTTATACCCTTTTGGGAAAACAAGTAGAGGTGGTTTATTATGCAGAACCACCTGATCGTAAAAACACGTTTAATGAAGTGCAAATAGTGGGTTGCAGATTATGAAATTCGAGTAACCGCTTCTTCTTTGTAATGTTTCTTTAAAATATCTTGACAATTACTCTTTTCTTTGAAATTGTATTTCTTTATTTATTATGTCACTTTTAAATACCAGCCCACCCTTAACTAGTATTTCAATTTCTGCTCTGGCACGTTCGATCATGTCTACTTTAGATCCAATATACTCGTAAAAGTTTTCAGATATGATGTAATTTTACATTATTCTTCAATTGTATTTTTATCACAATCTTAGATAAGATGAGTATTAATATCATGGTGTTTATTTAATTTTTTTTACTGATTCTCCCAATCACCTGCCGTACTCATTATTCTGCTATTAATTAATTGTAGATTTTGCTGTAACTTTTACTTTCTCTTGCCTATATGAATATATAGGAAGGAAAGTATTGTTTTCATGTCGATTTTAAGAAATCGAGTTTTCACCGGATCTATACGTTTTCAGACCCCCTGAACCCAAAAAACATGTTTTTAGCGATTGGTGTGTGTGTGTGTGTGTGTGTGTGTGTGTGTGTATGTGAACAGAATATCTCAAGAACGGAACATCGTACGAACTTTTTTTTTTTTTTTTTTTTCTCTTTAATTCTTTATTTACAACTGTAAAATGTTACAACAAGCAAATGTGATGATTATCGTGATTATGTAAATGACATGATAGGCATGAGAGGGGTAGGGCCCCCATTGGTGCCTCCCCAAGAATGAAATGTGTATATCAAATTAGCATGTCTCTACTCCAGCGTCTTTTAAGGCGTCTAGGAGGATTGTCAGGTAAATGGACGGAGGAAAGTGAACGCACCAGGGGGTTCTCGTGATCGTGTGACTTGTCGTGAAAGCGTTTGTATAGGTATTCAATGGAATTTTGTACAAGTGGTGTTTTCAAATCTGTATGTAAGGTTTTGTTGCTAACGTAAAGAGGTGCTTTTGCTATAAGGCGTAATGTTTTTGACTGGAATGCTTGAATTCGTTGCAAGTTAGAGGGTTTGGTTGAACCGTAGATTTGGGATCCGTAGGTCCAAATAGGTTTCAAAAGAGAACAATATATGCGTAATTTTTGTGCCATTGGTAATTTTGATCGTTTGTGAAGTAGGGAATATAGAAGTTTAAGTCGGGAATTCAGTAATAAACGTTTCCGTTTGATATGTGTGCTCCAAGTTAGTCGTTTATCAAAAGTCAGACCGAGATACTTGACCGTATCTGTTTTTGTGAGAGGTTCATTGTCTATGTATACTGGTGGGCAATCACCATGACGGAGTGTGAAAGTTACGTGAAGGGATTTTGTCGTATTAAGTTTTATTTTCCATGTTTTACACCATTCGTGTATAAGATTGAGATGATGTTGGAGTGTTAGTGAAGCGTGTATAGAGTTTTGGTCTTGGGCTAATATCGCTGTGTCGTCAGCGTAGGTAGCAGTGAGGGTCTGGGGTAGGGTCGGTAGGTCTGAAGTGTATACAGAATAGAGAAGTGGGGCTAAAATTGAGCCCTGAGGCACGCCGGCTAAGACAATAAAGAAATTTGAGTAAGATGATCCTAAACGAATTCTAAAGAATCTGTCAGATAGGAAGGAATTTATGATAAGGTAGTAGGTAAATGGTAGTATTTCTTTTAGTTTGTGTAAGAGACCTGTATGCCAAACTCTGTCAAAAGCTTGAGCGACATCTAGGAAACCTGCGGACACATACATCTTTTGTTCCATAGACGAAGCTATGTAATCAGTCACCCTGTGCAGTTGTTGTGTAGTGGAGTGTTGAGTGCGGAATCCGAATTGATGTGGAGGTAGTATATCATGAACCAGCGGAAGAATGCGCTTGTAAAGGAGTTTTTCGAAAATTTTTGAAGGTACTGAGAGGAGGCTTATTGGTCGGTAGGAGGAAGGTAAGTGAAAAGGTTTGTTCGGTTTTTGTATCATTACTATTTCTGCATACTTCCACTGAGTGGGGAAATGTGTCGTGCGCAATATACTATTGAAGATTATAGTAAGGAGAACGAGCGCTTTCCGCGGTAAGTGTTTAAGTATGTCAGCTGTTATTAAATCATATCCCGGTGACTTCTTACGTGGTAATCTCGAAATTTCAGATTTTACTTCGGAGGGGTGAAAGTATTTCGGCGGGAGGGATAATTGAAGCGGTTCATCTAGTGACTGAGTAACGCGTTGGTGATGTACAGATTGGATGTCGTTATGGGGAGTGAATGTTTCAGAAAGATGTCTACCAAAGCATTCAGCTTTGTCGTCATCAGTTATTAGCCAGGGTCCGTCACCCACCCTAAGGGGCATCGATGTCGTGTGATGCCGTAGTAGGCGTTTTGTGCTGCGCCAGAGACTACCATCCTTCTCGTTCAGAGTTCCAGTATAATTTTCATATAAGCGGGTGTTGTGTGTTTGAATTCGCTGTTTCAGCTCGTTTGTCAGCCGGTTTAAGCGACGTTTATCAGATGGTAGGCGAGTTCTCTGCCAAGTGTTACGGGCGCGGCGTTTTTCACGAATAAGTTCTCTGATATGAGTGGGATAGTGTGGGGCGTCTGGGACATTTGGACGGTATGGCAGTGATGCCTTCCATGCACACTGTTGAACAGAGGTAGTAAATAAATCAACTGCATCATCTACCTCCGTGTCCGTTTTAATTGATAATGGGATATCTAAGGCGTGTTCTAAATTGAACTGGAAGAGATCCCAATCCATAGGCCCGGGAGTAAGACTCGGTCTGTGTTCTGTAGAGACTGGTTGGTCTGAAACCGTTAAAAGTATGGGGGAATGATCTGATGAGAGGTAATTTACTGTGGTTATTTCAATAGGAAGGTGTGATAGATTCTTACAAACAAAAAAGTCAAGGAGGTCTGGTAATTTGGTACGCGCGGAGGGCCAGTATGTTGGACTATCTGGAGAAATATAATGTAGATGATTTTCTGTTATAGCTTTTAGTAAATTTCTGCCCCTGGGAGAACATACACGGGATCCCCACTGTATGTGCTTACCGTTCCAGTCTCCTCCAATAAGAAACCGATTACCTAGACTATTAAAGAAATCTCTAAACATTTGGGAATTTATGATGTGTCTAGGAGGACAATACACTGATCCTATGGTAAAACTTATGCTCTTGCATTGCAAATTTATCAGGGTCGCTTGGACATGAGGAGTGGAAAAAGGTGTTAAAACATTGTGTGTGATTGAGGATTTGACTAGTATGGCCGTACCCCCATGGCTTGTACCATCGGGATGATCGGTCCGATAGATCCTATAGTCGCGAATATAAAATCGAGACCTAGCTGTAAGATGTGTCTCTGAGATTAGGGCTACGTCAATACGGTGAGAATGTAAATATATGTCTAACTCAGTTTTGCGTTTCGTCAGACCGTTTGCATTCCAAAGGAGAACTGTCAGTGAATTTGCAGTGAGTAAATTAATGGCCATAACTGTTACTTAAAGACTGTGTAATGTGGGATATGTGTGTAGCGAGCGAGAAAAGAGGCTGGAGGAGTTGATTTAGTTGAACCAATAAATTTAAAATTTGATCAACATTAGGTATCTGGGGAGAAGATTGAGGCCCTACCTGTGAATTATGAGGGTGAAGATGACGATGATTGTGTGTCCATGCATGATGTTTGTTTCTCTCCTGTGAGGTGGGTGGTTGTGGTGTTGAAGTCACTGAAACCGGCGATTCAGACGGTGGTAACTGATGAGTTGAATGTTGGCGTGATGATGGAGTTAGGGTAGGTGTTTTTGTTGGTTGTTGCGGCAGAGGTGGAAAATCTTCCGATTTCGGTGTGGCTGGTTGGTTGGAAGTATGTTTCGGTTGTGGTTGTGTGAAACGGTTTCGACTAGCTCGCAGGTGTTTATGAACTTCGCAGCCTCTGTAATTTGCTGGGTGATCTTTTCCACAATTTGCGCAGGTGGCCGGTGACTGTCTCGTTTTACAACAACTGCCAGATTCGTGGCCGCCACCACACCTAACACAGCGGTGAGGGTGACGGCAGTAAGATTTTGTGTGTCCAAAATTTTGACAGCGCGTACACTGTACAATTTCCCTCCGTTTATGTGGTTCCTCAACTGTAATCCTGGTATATAATAAAGTTTTTATGTCGTATATTTTGCCATTGTACGTCTCCGGCTCTATATCGACGAAAAACATCGGCAAAGGTGTACGATCTCGGTTCGAAATTGCAAACACCGCATTTCGAACTACGTAACCCTTATCTTTGAGAGCCTCCGCTATTAGCTCTTTTGGCGTGGTATGATGTAGTCCTTTAATGACAATACGTTGTGCTCGTTGTTCCTGTAATTGGTATGTGTGAAACCGGGCGTTTCGGTCTTCCAAGTGATGGATGAATTGTCTGTATGTCGACGGTGAGGTTGGGTAGATGGTAACACCTTTGATACTTGACCGGAGTGAGAATGATTGCGGACCGCCTACTTCTTCCAATGATTTTACTAGTTGGGCGTAGTCTTGAACGTCCGTTAGGAAGATTGGTGGCGGTTTCTTGTCACGTTCAATGGATGGGTTTGCAGGTGTGTCAGGATCAGTCAGGACAGAAAATCGATTTTCTGTCGTCACGGATGGCTCTTCCAATGAAACCGAATCTGGCCGAGGTAGCTTCCTAGGGTCACTCCTAGAAACACCAGGGGCTGGCCGTTTCCTAGCAGGAACTGAATCCCATTCTTGTAATAGGGTATGATGGCTGCCATTAGTGGAGTCTTGGTTAGGTTCAGAGTCCATAGTAAATATACTAAATACAGAGTCCAAATATATTTACCTAAGAAATAAATAAACAACCCGCACAAGCACAGTTCTAAATTAAATAATTAGCACACATGAAAAAGCTCTTACATTATAAAAATTATAAAATAACACGAGCACAATGCTAAACACGGTTTGTTTACGTTTTGATCCAGCTGATCATCCGTACGAACTTGAAACTTAAAACGTAAGTTGCATACCACTACCGGACCCGATACGAACATTTTTAACAAAATCGGTCAACCGGAAGTAGTAGACACTTAGTTTATTCGTATAATTTTTCACTTTTTTGCGATTTTCTCAAAAACTGGTCCTACGATTTTTTTTAAAATCGCCTGGTTTACTCAATTTTTTATTCTCTACAAGATAGGGTAGACGCCATGTTTGCTGAAATTCTGCGTGAGGCTGTTTTTACGTAAAAACATTTTATTTTTAAGATTGCAGCTTTAATATGCATTTTAGCGCAAAACGTTATACAATATAAGTTGTAGAGAATTTAAAAACCTACAACTTTTATTTGAAACATTTTTTTGTATAACGCTTAGTTTAGCGGTAATTTGCGATTTTCTGTTTTTTTCTCACGAAAACGTGAGAAAAATCGATTTTTTTAACATTTCGGCCTTAGTATGCATTTTACGACAAAAGTGTATATAATTAAATTTATAGAAAATTAAAAGATCTACAACTTTTGTTTAAAGAATTTTTCTCTACAGAGCCTAGTTTAGAGAGAAAGAGTGATTTTCCATATTTCTAAGCCAAACTGAGGTTGATTTTCATTTTGCGTCTTTCACTCATGATTAAAATTAGGTTAGGTTTATTAAGGTTAGTTTTTGGTTTATATCTAATGTTTTATTACTAATTTTAGGTTTATTGTTTATTATTTGCATTGGGAAGAGAAAGTTGTGTGAGTGTTTCACACCAGATTTTTTAAAAAAGTATAGCTGCTTGTTTTTCTTTACTTTAAAACAATATTTTTTGCGTCCTGGAGACTCCAGGAGGAGTATAGGACATGTCAATTTTAGCACCTGAAATACATATAAAAATCACACAATGTATCACTACTATCAAGAAAGAAATTCTTCTACACTATAAAAAGTTTCACCGATCAAGTAATTTTTCAGATTTTTTAAAGGAATGCAAAATTATCACATTTTAAAAATTGGGGTAATTTATTTATGAATTTTCTCCCTGCATAAGTAGGTTTTTGTTCAAACAATTTTGTGGAGTGATTAGCCACACCATAATAATCATTCCTGTTTCTCGTGTTATGATTGTGAACATTGAAATTCTGCATAAAATTATTTTGCCTAACATACATAATCACCTCAAAAATGTAGAGAGAGGGAACTGTAACCAATTTAAGATCCTTAAATAGTGGCCTGGATGAGGTTAGCTGGTTAGCTCCCGCCATACACCTAATAGCTTTCTTTTGAATTTTAAAAACTCTATTCATATTACCCATGCTAGAATTACCCCATACTAAGATACCATAACGGATATGAGACAGAATGAGGCCATGATAAACTGCCATTAGCAATCTTTTATCATTTAATCAGGCAATTTGTTTTAGTGCAAATACTCCATATGATATTTTACTACAAACTTTATTGTAACTTGATAAACTTTCAAAACACGCCTCGTATATTTGACGTAGTCGAACAGCGACCCCCAGTGGAATTTTTCATTTGGTCACCCAACAAAATTTGCTAGCCGAGCCAGTGTTACTTAAAGTGGCTTATTTCTTAATAAAACAAAACTAATAAATACCTATTGACTCTATACCAGTTAAATGATTCAACTGATCCGAAGGCTTTTTACCTTATTAATTACATTTTTTTTACTTACACATTTACTTATTATATAGTTTTATTACTCTTTTTATTACTTTTACTTTATTATTACTTACTTTTCACGGGGATATTACAGCTGCGGCCGCATCCCGCACCACTCCTCAATCTCAATCACGGTCTGTTAAACCATTCCTACTCCTCCAGCCTTCTCTGGCACATAGCCCTCTCACCCCTTTTTCTTAAGTTCCCAGGATCTGCCTCTCTCCTCCTAGTCGAAGATCAATTTCAGCCACGATTCCTCTTCCATTCTATGTCCATGATCATACCAAACCAATTGTCTTTTTTCTATCCTTTCTAAAATTGTATCGCGCATCTCTGCTCAAGTCCTTACTTCTTCATTTGTCACATATTCCAGCCATAAAATTTTACAAGCTCTTCTCAAATAATCCATTTCCACTACATTCACCCTATTTTTGTTCCTCTTACTAATTTGCAGACGATGTACCCTGTAAGTCATTATTACGTCCACTACTGTTAGGCAGATTATCTTTTTCGTTTGTATTTTTATTATTGATGACTACAGTACAGAGTTTAGTTTATTTGTAGCAGCTCTGAACCGGATGTCTATTTCACACGTGTTTCCCCTTTAAAGAGCCTTCCGGGTTATGTAAACCTGTTATGACCTTCCGAGTGATCAAGGTGTGACGGTTTTAAGTACCCTTTACATTATTTTTCAAAGTTGATGAACTCTGACCGTACGAATTGCCCCCTACCGACGTCATAGCTGGCTAATGACTTGCCAGCAACGTTGCCAATACCTTGCTTTCCTAGCTTTATTATTATATTTCGTGAGCCATTTTTTGGTCTTTCGATAACAATTGTTGTTTAGGTCATCAGCCGAAAAGCTGGTTTGAACCTCTAGAGGTTTTACTAAGTAAAACAAGGAGTGAGGTGGTTTACTATTGCCTTCCTCACTGAATAGAAAATTACGCTTATCAGCATGCCGGGCCCTCTGAAAAGCACATATTTTCCACTCTGCAAATGACCCTTCACTTCATTCACCACAGGGTCTGGCTGTATAATGAAATCCATTACTTTCAGAGGAGATAACTCTGATTAATGTCTTTAACACCTCTACCTCTTCTGTTCTTAAATGATTCAGTCATTTAATTGGCTGACCATATGATAAGAAACAGAACTATTTATTTTAGCCCAGCAATGAATAGATTGAGAGTAAATAATTTGACTCTCTACCTGTCTGTTATGGGCAGCGATAACAATTACAATCTATGAACAAACAACCAGCTGATTATATTATAAAATATTGCATTTTAACGCACGCTATAATCGATGGTTCAGTACAAGATGAAAAAAACGAGTGAACTACTGCGGATCTTATACGCATGCGCGTGTAATGTTTGTCAGACTGATATATTCGTACAATTTGAAAACGCTGGCAAACCTTCTGATTGGTCTAAATGGGTGCAACAGCAGAGCTCATCAACCGTGAAAAACATTATAAGTACTTTATTAATGTTAGCCCTAATCTTAAATAATTTTTTTTGTATTTATTTATTTATAAAGGTCGCATCAACTTCTAATGGTTATTAGCGACCACAATAGGAATTATACTAATAACAATAAAAACAACAACAATTTCATAAATTAAAACATAAAAAAAAGAAAATTAGTAGGCTTATTAGATTTTGTCTTCAACAGCAATATAGCGTAAAAATTTTAAAACTTTGTAACAACTGTCTTTACACCTAACATTGTTGTGAAAAATTTCAGAAATACCAAGAAGTGTACGGGCGCCTTGAAGTTCTCTACATTCTGATAAGATATGAGAAACCGTTGCTTTTTCGTCGCAGAAAGGGCACACTGTCGGCGTAGATTTTGTGAGCAGGTAATAATATTTTTGTTAAGAGTTTTGAGAAATATAAAACAACAGATATGTTTTTGACAAAACAATTTGTACATTACTAAATAATATTTCATAGGCTACTCATTGTATAGGCTAACAATTAACTTAGGTAATTTTCTAAACCTAATATTCATAATTTAACTAACTGTAATAGTTATAATTTTAACTCTCGATTAAAATATTGAATTTATTGTTTTCATTATAATCTGTTAAATGTTCGGAGTATTATTTCATTGGAATAAAAATTATTAGGTTGTTAACTAACTCGGTAGATAAGTTAGTGGCTTATAGAATATAATACGTTACTTTACAAGTAATAAGTAACGTTGGATTTACATGAGTGAATGTCCATGTTTCAATAGGTAAGTCAATAAAAACTTAAGATAGAAATGTAATAAATATAACTGAGCACATAAAAAGAGAGTACAGATAGATAGAAATGTTCTTTGTACTGGTGAGGAAGAAATGGTTCAGAATAAAGTAGTGAACGAATTATTAATAAAAGAAAAGAGACCATAACCTGTAGGCTAATAATTTCTGTATCGCACTGGGTGATTCAAAAACATATTATCATCTACATTAAAAAATTTAATTAAGTATTTGCTGTTTTAAGTCAAATAACCAAGATAGAGTCATGATTTAAATTATACAAAAATGTTTGGTATGATACATTCATACAACTTTTTTCCAATGAAAATAATGAAATACATTTTTTTCTTTTTTATTGAATAATTACTACAGAATCAGAAAGAAGCATTCACTATAAGTGAATGCTGGAATACAAATTAACATGAAGGAGAAAGGATTCCATTAAAGCTCTTTCATAAAAAATTAACTACAAAAATATATTTTATGCAATATAACCTTTTTTTATTCTAAATTGTTGTTAAAAGTTATTTGTATTATTAGTATTAATATTTCAGTTTTTGTTTAATTATTTTTTTAGTTTGTTTGCGTTTTCAATATCCTCATGAATTCTCAGGTCTTGATTGTCAACAATCTTATCATACTCTCTAATGAGGGCATTCTTGCGGCGCAGGTTTGGGGGTGGTATGTGGCTCAATACTGGAAGCCATTCGGTAGGTGTTGATCTGATAGCGCCAATGATCATTCTCATGGTATTGTTGAGTTGAGCGTCTACTCTATGAGTGTGAGGGCTGTTTAGCCAGACAGGTGCACAGTATTCAGCAGCTGAGAACACAAGGCTCAGAGCTGTTGAGCGAAGAGTTGAGGCTGAAGCTCCCCAAGTTGTTCCACAGAGCTTTTGTATAATATTATTCCTGCTGATTTATTGTTTAAATGGGGCAAAATACCATCGCCTTTATGTGAGTGTGGTCAAAGACAAACTATTGATCACATAGTGAAAGAGTGCAGAATAACTGCCTTTAGAGGAGGGACAAGAGCGGATTTCCTGATGGCAACTCCAGAATCAATAGCTTACTTGGACAGACTGGATGTCTGTATATAGACTTAAGCATGTTTTTATAATTACGTACTGTATGTACATATTTTTCATGTTTTTTTTATGACTATTTGTTTCCCAAACAATCATTAATGTTATTTCCCATCCTTATAGACAGAGGGTCATATTTGATCCCAATATATAACAATTATGATGCTGATTTTTTTTTAAATGTCTTAAAAAGCCATACGCTAAATAAATTAGTTTGTTAATTTTTATTTTATTTTTTTAATTTTGTTTCATTTATAATCTGTCACGGAGATCCAAGACATGATGCCAATTAAACGTCTGGTGGTTTGACTATTATCTAGTAAATTTAGAGTCAAATGCTTCATATGTCTTGACAATTTTTTACTTTTTATTTTTTTAATTCCTAATATGTTCAGAACAATAAGCAACCCCATGACCCAATGAGATGAGGATGAAGTGTATGACAAGTAAATGAGGTGTAGTCTTGTACAGACTTAGGCCGACCATTCCTGAGAGGTATGGTTAATTGAACCCCAACCATGAAAGTACACCGGCAACCACTATCTAGCATTAAAATCCGTATTTTAAGAATTGTAACTAGTAACCTAGTAAACAAGGTATTAAAAAGGTACTAAAAAGTAAAAAAGGTACTAAAAATAGTAACTAGTAACCTAGTAACTACCTTTACTAGGATTTGAACCAGGAACCTTTTTCTCCAAAAATCAGCTGTTAAACAGCTGATTTTGGCGACGACTTTACCTCTAGGCCAACCCGGTGGGTTGTTAACAATTTAACGTGATATTTTTCGCTGTCTTTTTATTTATTTTCTAACAAAGGGAATGTTTAAGTACTCACGAACTCCGCGTTTCTTGCATACCAAGATTATTTACCAAATTTCTTTGAAAGACATAAATGAAATACATAACCTAATTTCAATCAAAAGTTAATTTTCGTTAATCCTTAATATGTGTACGTTGCAATCTGTTCAATTTAGAACAATTAGCAACCCCATGACCAAATGAGATAGGTTGATGGGTATGTAGCCTGACATGTAAATCAGGTGTAGTTTTGTACAAACTCAGACCGACTATTCCAGAGGAAGTATGATTAATTGAACCCAAACCATTAAAGTACAACGGTAATCATTGTCTAATATTCAAATCTGTTTTAAAGTTACTTTTACTAGCATTTAAACTACGGAACCTTCGTCTTCGAAATGTGCTCGCTTCTTATCATGCGGTCTTGGGTTCGATTATCATTCAGGCACGGCATATTTTCATACGCTACAAAAAATCATTTCATCTTTCACCGTCTGCATTAGCAGTAATTGCAGAACAGTCTGACGGTAAACAAAAAAAAAATCGTTTTTGAAAATCACCTGTTAAACAGCTGACTCGCGGCGATGACTCTAACGCTAGACCAACCCGGTGGGTTTATGAGTTAATGACACTTATTAAAAATCAATATATTACGTTGGACTCAAAATTACGGGAAATCATAAATTGACGTTAAAATAAGCATTTTACAAAAATGGTTGCGCATATAGTTTCAGAATGTAGAAAACTTCAAGGCACCCGTACACTTCTTGGTGTTTCTGAAACTTTTCAAAACAATGTTAGGTGTAAAGACAGTTGTTACAAAATTTTGAAATTTCTACGCTATCGCTGTTGAAGACAAAATCTGAAGCCTACCAATCTTTACTTTTAATGTTTTAATTTATGAAATTATTGTTTTTACTGTTATTAGTACTTATAACTCCTATTGTGGTCGCTAATAACCATTAGAAGTTGATGCGACCTTTATAAATAAAAAAAAATAAATAAAAAAAAATTAAAATGCTTCAAATAAAAGTTGCTAGTTTTGTAATTTTCTATAACTTTTCTATACACTTTTCCATTAAATGATATTAAAACTATAATCATTAAAACCCATTTTTTACCTATTTCAAAGGAAAAAATAAGGAATTGCATTTTGTTCGAAATGCTTAAATTAAAAATTGTTGTTGAAATAAAGTTGCAGTTTTTTTATTTCCTACAACATTGATTACCTACATATAATTATTTTGCTGTGAGATGCGTATTAAGGCTGCACTCTCAAAAAACATTACTTTTTACCACGAGATCACCCCCCCCCCCCCCACCAATTTCAGTAGACATGGCGTTTATCCCATCTGGTAGAGCACACAAAATTTAGTAAATTAAACAATTTTAAACAAAATCGTAAGCCGCTTTTTAAGAAAACAGCAAAAACATTAAAAATTTTACAAATAAATTACTACTTTCGGTTAACAGATTTTATTACTAAAATGTTCGTGTCCCTTTATGGTACCAAACTTAAATTTAAAGTTTCAAGTTTCAGCTTCGTATGATATTTAGGTTTTTGATATTTCGTTCTCACACATATAGGCGATCGAGCGCGCACGTACACGCACGCACAAAGATATCGGTAAAAACATATTTTTTTAGGATCAGGAGACCTGAAAACGTCTACTTCCGTGAAATTTTTATTTTGAAAAATAAAGTAATAAAAGTTAATGAAAATGTTTCATGTTTACTCCTACTTTAAAGTTACCCGATTAGTCTACTGGTAAAGTCCTCGTTGCGAAACATCTGTTTAACCAATTTTAACTGATTTTCGGTGACGAAGTTTGTTGGTTCAAATCATTGTAGCTGGAGGTTTTAAAACTTATACGAATAAGAATACTAATGTCTGTCTATAACTCGATGGCCTCCGGCAGAGAGGAGCAATATGCGAATTGTAAAACCATATTAGAAAACATTTCTAATTTTTAAGCAACTAAAACTTGCCGGGAATGACGTGATTTTTAAAACAAAGTATTTCGCATGTGTTTGTTCTATAAAATTATTTTGAAAAACACGTTTCACAAGATGTAATGTACGTAGCCTATAATATAGTAAAAGTTTTGTTTTTGAAGAAAAAACTTTCCTCGTAACTTAAAAAGTAATGATTTTCTGTTAAATTTTATTGCATCATTGTTCTCCATAAATATTTCAGAACAAACTTGCCAAATATTCTGTCAATCCGTGAAATAGTTGTTGAACTATGACGAAGTAGGCCTATTTGAAAAAAGGTATTTTCTTAATTTTTTTACTAAATTATACATTATCTCATTAAGCGTGTGTTAATCGAAATAATTTTACAGAACAAAACACATGCGAAATAGTTTGTTTTATAAAAATACGTCATTTCTGACAAGTTTCAGTTATACTACTTAAAAAAAAAATTACATGAATGTTTTCTGAAATGGTTTTACAATTCGCATATTGCTCCTCTCTGCCGAAGGCATTCATATAATAGAGAGACAGTAGACAGTGGTTATCGGTGTACTTTGATAGGTGCTGTTCAATTAACCACACTCTTGCAGGTATTGTCGGCCTGACTTTGTACAAGAGTGCATGTAATTTATACGTCATACATAATGTCCTCATCTTATAGGGTCATGAGGTTGCTTACTGTTCTTAAATTGAACAGATTGCAACGTACACACATTAGGGATTTAAACAAAAAAATTTCTACTGAATATGAAAAAGCTATTTTTAGCTAAATTTTTTGAAATAGCAGGTTTTATACAATTACGTTACCACTTTACCTGAATTTGATGTTCATATACAAAAAGAATAACAATTTTATTCATTTAACTGAATGTTACGTATAGTACGTTTGTTTTAGGAAGAAGCTTGATAGGGGAGGGTGAGTAGGTAGAGTAGGGATAGTTTCAAAGGGGCAAGTGTTGTCTCCTTCTCACTTAATGATCATTCCCTCTCTTTCTAACCGTATACTATGTTACAACTACGAGGTGCTTCCCCCACCACTAAACAGAACTGCTCAGCGGCACAGAGCGTTGGAGGAAGAGCTTCTAGCTAGAACAAATGACCTGTAGTTACATTCAATTAAAAGTTGTTTTGCTTAAATTAAAATAAACAAACTATTAATTTCTTAGAGATAATTTTTTATCATAACAGGCAGGTGAAGTGTTAAATTATTCCCACTCGATCTGTTCGTTCCACGGCTAAAAAGTTGTGTTTCTTATCATAAGGTCAGCCAATTATAGGATTAAACCATTTAACAACAGAAGAGATACAGGTGTAAAAGTCACTAGTCACAGTTATATCCTTTGAGAGTAATTAATTTCATTATTATACACCCAAACTTGTCTTGAATGAATTTGGCTGATGACCTAAACAACGAGGTCGAAGATAGCAGTGGACGGGATAATATTGGAACGAGTGAATAACTTCAATTACTTGGGATGTGACGTGCGCTTTGATCATGACTTAAATGTTGAACGGAAGTTGAATAGGTTTCATATGATACGTGGCACCATCAATAGAACTATGAACAATAGAGCTAGGAAAGAGACGAAATTGAAATTGTATAAAGTCATGGCAGTCCCTGTGGTCACATATGGAAGCGAAGCGTGGATAACCACAAAGAGGCAGGAGCGAACTATACAGGCTGCAGAGATGAGATTCCTGAGAAGGATAAGGGGATGCTCGCGAGAGGACCGGATAAGAAATGAAGACATACGATCAGAGTTGGACATCTTCGACCTGAATGGGAGAATCTGCGACTTTCGGGATAGATGGAGACAACACTTGGAACGGATGCCAGAGGAGCGGATACCTCAACAAATACAGCGTTACACCTCAACAGGAAGAAGAAGAGTAGGCAGACCTCAAGCAAGATGGATTTAATAATCTTAGATATAGATTAAATGACTTTATTTACATTATGTGTTTGTTTAACTTTGTACTATTTAATTGTGAGTTCGGAACAGGCAATAGCCTAATCCTGGAATGTAAGATGATGATGATGACCTAAACAACAGGGATAATTACTAGTTCCCCAAGAAATATATCAAATAAAAAATTACACAACTTATAGGTTCCTATACGCAGAGTAATGACACATATTTTCTAAAATTAAACTGTTAGTTCAAAGATAGGTTTTAAAATCATAGTAATCCGTTAATCTAGGCCCTATGTACAGTGATATTTCTTCCGATTAACCAGGAAATGTACAAAGACAAGAAAAACGCCGTTGTAGTAAAGATATGATCAATTAACATTACATTAGTTTTATCACAAAATTAATTTAAAAGAAATTAAATTCAAAATTTAAGTACCACATAATATGTCACTGGGTGTTGTCCTTCTATGAAACAATAACGTAGTCATTTATGTTATACGTATTACGATCCTTGTCATAAGGAAACTTTAAAAGAAACATTAACACAGACACGATCATAAATAAATTTCTAGAAGAAGTCTCCGAAAAGTTGGAATTAAAACAGGCGTTATCCAGGATGATGGACTGTCACCGTGAGCTGGAGAAAGTTATTTAGGAATAAGAAATGGAATTTGCCAATAAAGAATTGTTAAACTAAGTCCGAATTGGACGATCAAAGAACAGTAGGCCTATAACGATAAAATGTCTTGCTTTTGCAGATGATCTAGCAATTGTTTCTAGAAATAAGGCGTCTGTAAGCAATAATTGAGTGTCACAATGACCGGAAAGTTTGGTCTAAGAAAAGCAGAGAAATTTAAGAGAAAAGTTTCTCTGCAAGATAATGGGTTCGAAGATAGTAGACGAACAATATAGATCACGAGTCAGAGAAGAACTGTATAAGAAATGAACGATTAATGGAAATTATTATAAAAAAAAGACTAAATTTTTACGGATATCTATATAAAATGGATGACAACCGGTTGACTAAACAAATTTTTAAGGCACTAAACAATAGACGTAAGGTGTCTGATAAATGGTTTAAAGAAGATATAAAAGAAAACTGAAATAAACCGAGAAAACTAATGAACTGAACCAAAAGAGTTCTTGGGTGCTGATTTTATAGCTAAATACGAAAAAAATCTTTATATAAATTTAGCTCCGGAAATGCTTTGTTACCCAGTTATAGCTGGCCAAAATTTTTCCCAGGATTCAGTTACCGAACCTCTGGATTTAGCTGGAGAAGAAATCCATTCGTAGGTCTCTGTGGAAGTCGTTACTCCTATGAACCATTTTGCGTCGACAATGTTTCTCAGTACCATGTTTTGGAAACGTTGAATGTTGTATATTACTTTGTTTGATACATCCCCAGAGTTGGATAAAATACTTCCAGACAGACTTCATCATCTGTTTATAGAGTAGAAGTTTGTTATACGAGGTGTGGCTATTAAATAACAAGACTGACGTTGTGAAAAATGTTATTTTAATTTTAGACAAAGTCACTAATTGTTACCTTATATATAAACTCCTTCTCTATCCCTACAACGCTCTATACGAATTTTCCTTTTCCATTGCTGGAAACAGTGCTGGAAGTCATATTCTGTCAGCTCCTTTAGGACACGTGCCGCTTTCTCTTTTACAGCTTCCACAGACTCAAATCTTGTCCCTTTTAATGCAGATTTCACCTTAGCGAACAGGTAGAAGTCACATGGTGCAAGATCTGGTCAATAAGGTGGATGATCTAACACTAGATGCTGTACTTGCCTAGGAATCTCTTGACAGATAACGCGGAATGAGCTGGCGCATTGTCTTGGTGGAGAACCCATGATTTGTCCTTCCACATTTCGGGGAGTTTATTCCTTACTCTTTGATGTAGTTTAGAAAGTACCTCAAAATAGTAATAAAGGTTAATTGTTTGACCTTCAGAAACCCAGTGAAGGTACACAATCCCATGGATATAAAAAAACAATCATCATTTTGCTTTAAATTTTGACTTGCTCATTCGAGCTTTTTTTGCTCTCGGTGCATGAAATAAGTTCGGCTCTTCCAGTGCATGGATTGGCACTTCGTTTCCGGACCATAAGTAAAAGACCACGTTTCATCACACGTTATTATCGTCTACCTGTTCCCTAAGATGAAATCTGCGTTAAAAAGGACAAGATTTGAGTCTGTGGAAGCTGTAAAAGAGAAAGCGGTCAGTGTCCTGAAGGACCTGACAAAAGATGACTTCCAGCACTGTTTCCAACAATGGAAAATTCGCATGGAACGTTCTAGGGATAGAGAAGGAGTGTATATTGAAAATGGCAGTAAGTGATTATGTATAAAATAAAAATAAAATTGTTTACTACGTCAGTCTCGATTTTTACTTGCCACATCTTGTACACTGATAATGAGGATCTTCTCCCTAATTTCAGTACCGGCCGCTTTGGCGAAGTTGGTAACGTGCTCGCCCATTCAGGCACGGCATTTTTTCATACGTTACAAAAATCATTTCATCATTCACCGTCTGCATTAGCAGTAATTGCAGAACAGTCGGACGTTAAACAAAAAAAAAACTCCAGAACAATTTCTGATACCTTAGCTTAAGTTCCCCTTCTTTTTAACGTCGGGTTAGGACAGTAAAAAAATAAGAAATTAAATTAAAAATTGGCAACAAAACAAAATAATTTTTTGATCACCTTATAATGAATATCTAACTTGCATTATACTCTATGTTCAATGATAAAATACTCGTACAGTTTCCACCCACTCGAAGTTTTCAACTGTTACACGTACAAATTGTTATTTGTGAGGTCTGTCTCATAATGTGTACCGGCAGATTTATATTATCAAATGGAAGATTGTAATTCAATCGGTGAACCAATTAACACTGTTGTTGTAGACCATTCTGATGTTGTTGTTGTTGTTGTTGTTGTTGTTGTTGTTAGTAACCTATAAGAAGTAGTACCAGGTATATGCCACCACACAGAAAACACTTGAGGGCCCACTCCGATCGTATCCACTGCTGGGCAATGCTGCACATTATCATGCGGTCCCTCTACCACTACCACATACATGTACAAACCATACATTACAATAACAAATAAACATTCCTTATTTATTTATTTATTATTTATTATATATTTTCATGATCTCAGATGATATTTCAAAACAAGATAATATGAAATGAATTTTTATTTTTTTTTTTCTGAATAATTTAATGAAGTGATACTCCTTATTTATAACTAACTGTACTAACAAAAATATTTTTGTAAGAATATTCAAATTTTTTTAGATGTTTTTATTATTTATCACATTTTTTTCTGTTGTGTAGTACACGTATTATGCCTTCCAATATATATATGAATCAATTAGATTTTTTTGAATTTGAAATCGTAAATATATTTATGTTTTAATTTTATTTTTTATGAATAATTGTTATTTATTTTAGATATAGCCTACTTAAAAATAAGTCCTAAATATTTTTAGGTTTTTAACCTACATTCTTTTTATTATTCCCATAAATATTAACCAGCTTTACGTTATTTATAAATAATAATTTTTTCTTGATTTTAATATTCCGTTTACTTTTCTCATACAATACCCATAGATTCCAACACATAGAGCTACCAGCACAACTACAAAAACTCCTACTAGGAGACACAGCCATAGTTGTTCAACTGGAAAAAAATAAAATAAAATGAACTGTGTTGTTTAGGTGATCAGCCAAAAGGCTGGTTTAAACCTCTAGAGGCTTTACTGAGTAAAACGAGGAGTAAGGTAGTTTACCATTGCCTTCCTCACTGAATGTAAAAGTACGCTTATCAGCTTGTCTCAGAAAAACACATATTTTCCACTCTGCAAATGACACCTTCACTTCATTCACCACAGGGTCTGGCTGTATAATGAAATTCATTACTTTCAGAGGAGATAACTCTGATTAGTGTCTTTTATACCTCAACATCTTCTGTTTTTAAATGATTCAGTCATTTAATTGGCTGACCATGTGATAAGAAACAGAACTATTTATTTTAGCCCAGCAACGAACAGATTGAGTATGAATAATTTGACACTACCTGTCTGTCTAAGACAGAAATAAAAATTTGTAAGAAAATATTCGTAATATGTTACATATTAAAAAATATTAAAAATATATATAATTATAACAAATTTACTAGTTACCACAGCAACGTGATTTATACGGCGTTGGAAAGAAGAAATCTGAAACCATATTTTATCAAAATATCAAAAACCGATACCTCCATTATTTTCGATCCAAAATCTCCTTAAGAAACGTGATTTATACAGCATTGGATTGAGGGAATTTCAAACCATATTTTGAGATCAAAACATAAAAATCGATACCTCTTAATTTTTTTCGATCCAGGATCCCCTTAAGCCAAAACCGATGCACTTTTCCTTTAGCCCACAAACAACAACTCAAATGAGATTTCATGAAGTTAACTTTATTTATAAAAACAAATAAACAGATATTATGTATTTTTATGTCGATTAGTGATCATAAACTAAAAACTAAAACAGAAAATAAACAATAAATATGTATTTATAATGTATTCATTTTAATATGCGTAGGTTGCTAACGTATAACTTGGAGAACACTTTAAATGTTATTAAGCGAGGGTGGATTAAACGTTTCTTTTATTCAATTAAAAATAAAACTACAAAATATCAAACACGAATTAAATAAAATTTATATGTATAAACATTAAAACGATTATTTCAAATTTAATAATTGTTTCATGACGCGTTTTATAATAAGATAAAAAATAATAATCGTAATAATTTTACGAATTTTATAATTTAGTATTTAACAGAGAGAAAAGGTGTTTTGTCTAATATAATTCTAATTCATGCATTTGTTAGTCTAACAATATAATAATATTAACAATAATAAAGTTTGTTCCTTTAGTTTTATATAACAATATGACCTTTTAATATAAAGTGTTTAGGTTAATTTTATTACTAAATATTGTTCAAGAGATCTCGTGAAACATGGTGAAAATACAGGGTGTCTCTGGAGGAAACTGACATACTTTACATATGCGTGTTCCTCTTTTCAAAATAATGGAAAAAGTTCATAATAAATACACCTACTCAGAACAGAAAACTCCAGACATGTGAACCGGCTGATCAACCATTTTTGGGATAAGGTGTCGAGACCTAAGTGGCTGAAAAATGTACAGCAAGATATATAGAGGAACTTAAAATCACTAAACAGGACCTACTAACGAAAACAACAGAGTACGACCAACTGGTCAAGACTAACATGATAATATTTGCACCAAAACCCAGGAGAGTATACAACAGGGTGTTTACCGATGAAGACGGGAGACAAAGATCGGAGCGTCTTAAGAAAGTGTGGGCCAAACGAAAGGAAGGCGGTCTCAAGAGAGCGTGCTTCTCAAAGAAACCCAACCCTGGAACAAACCTGAGTTTGAACTAAAGTGATCCTATGGGGTCTCAAAAGTAAAAAAAAACATAATGACAGGCAGGTGGAGTGTTAAATTATTTACAATCGATCTGCTTGTTCCAGGGCTACAAAAATAGTTCTGTTTCTCATCATATGATCAGTCAATCACATGACTGAAGCATTCAAAAACAGAAGAGGTAGAGGTGCAAAATACACTTATCAGAGTTATCTTCTTTGAGAGTAATGAATTTCATCATTATACAGCCAGACCCTGTGGTGAATGAAGTGAAGGTGTCATTTGCAGGGAGAAAAGTGAATGCTTTCCAGAGGGTCTGGCTTACAGATAAGCATACTTTTTCACTCAGTGAGGAAGGCAAAGTAAACCACATCACTCCTCGTTTTACTTAGTAAAGCTTCTAGAGGTTCAAAGCAGCCTTTTGGTTGATGACCTAAAAAAAAAAATTTAGGTCCAAAAACGCTACGCTAACGAGTTTGGTTGAAAAAAGTTTCGCCTTGAGTTCAGAGCCTACTCTTGAATAAAACCATCCTGGAGATCTAAAAACCCGATTTATTGAGTAAATTTGATGGTTTATAATAAATTTTGACCCGATATATTGAATATAATAGATTTTAAGACCTGTAACTTCAATAATTTTTATGATTTAAAAGTAAAATAGAAAAATCTGTCATCTGAAAACAGTTTTTAGAGAGTTTGAAGAGAAATTAAATTGTGTACAAGTTTTAGTAAAACATTTTACGCATTTATTGGTGATTGATTTAACGAAGTAATTGAACAGCAAAGCTAAGGAAACTGTTTTCAAATGAACAATTTTTTAATTTTACTTTGAAAAATCATGAAAACTATTGCAGATTCCGTTCTGAAACCTATTTTATTTAATTTTTGGGTTAAAATCCTTAATAAACCATCAAATTTTCTCATATAATTGGGTCCTTAGACCTCCAGGATGACTTTATTTAGAAGTAGGCCTTGAACCCAAGGTGAAATCTTTCCCCAACCGTAACTCCCTAACGAAGCGTTTCTAGCACTATGTTTATATGAGGCGTTGCGGACCAGAAGGGCGAACTCAACAAAGGGTAGTTTTAAGAAAAACGCAAATTAAACTTTTTGATACAAGGGCGAACTCAACAAAAATTGCAGAGTGTATGATGCATAGCGATAGGAAGGGGAAAGGGTAGAAGTAGGGTGGGATCAATAGCGTAGAGGTGACAAGACTCACGTCTTCCTGTTGAGTTCGCCCTTCTGGTCCGCGCAACTATCCTTCAAAGTAAACTCCCTGATTTTTTTTCTACTTCTCTTTTCATATAATTTAAAAGGCGAACTCAACAAAATATACCTATAACATTGAAGTTTGTAACCCAAAGATGCCAAATAAAACAAAAAAAAATGACCCTATGTTGAGTTCGCCCTTCTGGTCCGGAAAGCCTCATATACACTATTTTTATTATTTTGATAAAAAGAACACATCTAAAGTATGTCGATTCCTTGTGGAACACCTTGTATAAAATGAGTTGGTGTGTTAATAAGCAAAGAAAAAATACTAATAATAAAACCAACGATCACCTCAACATGTATGTAACAAGTCTACCACGATAATTCATATTTTATAACTTATATTTTACATCAATTATGTCAAACCTTCTATAATTTTCAAGAGAATATAATATATATGTTTATATTATAGACAACAACACAAATTGTGTAGGTTTTTCTGCAAATTATTCAAACAATATACGAGTAATATGCCTTAAGGCAATAATTTAATACACTGTTATTAATAGTTATATAAATTATTAGTATAACTTATTTACTTATTATTAAATTGTTATTAATTTTTATTTTAAATACACGTTAAATATTGTCAATTTAACACTTTCGTGTTTATTACTGTTATTAATATTAATAACGATAATTGTTATAAATTATGTATAAATTCCTATTATTTTTATTATTCAATTTGTCTTTGTATCATTAAATAAATTCAATTAATTTTTTTTCTTTCATTAATTAATTAACCTAATGTATTTTTATTACTATTTTTACGCAAACAAATTAATTTTAAATTATTATTTTGTTTTATTTAGTAAGAAACTCGTGAACCACCATAACCCATTGATCTCAAATCTGGCTACCCAAACTCTCCCAAACAATCCAACAAGACGTCTGAAACGTCGATGGAGCCGGGACCTCATCAATTAACGTAGTATTGTAATTATTGACTATCCATTACAGTGTTCTAAATGCTGCACTTAATGCTACACTTATCTATTCACGTCGGAGTTCTGTCACTGGACTGTGTCTCCAGTCACTGTGTTTTTTTTATCATGTTAATTTTTTACAAATTTTGCGTTATCACATTCACTGATTGTTTCCAACAGATTGTACAACAACAGGCTTCCCTAATGCATAACCATTTGCGCATTATATTTCTATTTTAGAAACTCTATTTATTATTTAATACTCTACTATTAATATTTAGGTTAACACCTTTTAAATCTCGGTCCTTCTTGAGAATTTTCGAACACTCTTTCCTTTTAGATATTGTCACAATACTTCCCTTCCCTGTATTTCACACATGGCAAGAGGAAACAAAAAAGAGCAGTTTATTTACACTGGTAAAAATAAATATTTTTGGGACCAGAATAATTCATTAATATAATTATATAATTTGCCAGCAATGTCGTTGCAGGGCTAAAATAAATAGTTCTGTTTCTTATCACATGGTCAGTCAATTAAATGACTGAATCATTTAAGAACAGAAGAGGTAGAGGTGTAAAAGACACTAATCAGAGTTATCTTCTCTGAAAGTAATGAATTTCATTGTACAGCCAGACCCTGTGGTGAATGAAGTGAAAGTGTCATTTACAGAGTGGAAAATATGTGCTTTTCAGAGGGCCCGGCATGCTGATAAGCGTACTTTTCCACTCAGTGAGGAAGGCAACGGTAAACCACCTCACTCCTCGTTTTACTTAGTAAAACCTCTAGAGGTTCAAACCAGCCAACCAGGCTGATGACCTAAACAACAACAACAACAATTATGTAATAATATATAGGTAAATCTACCACAAAACATAAAAGAAATATTCAAGATGTGTCAAAAATTATAATGTGTAGTTTTGGAAATAAATTACATATCAAATAAGAAATAGAAGTAGTATTATTTTATTCTTTTAACTCTACATGTAAACAAAAACAGAACTCAGAATACACAACAATAACAACTTGAAAACAGATGACTTAAATCAAATCATATGTTAACACCTCCTCCTCTATTTGCTGTGATGCGGTACCTTACGTAGTATCAGCTGGTCAATATGTCTTTTGACGATCCGCCCATCATCTAGATGAACTGTGTACATCACATGTCCATGTTTGGCAGTTATATGGCCCAAGTGCCACTTGGTTGATCCATTGACGTATTCGCGAGCTTGAACTTTATCTCCAACCTTAAAATTCCTGTTGATTCCAACTTGTAGTCCCTTTTCCCGATATTTCGTTGTTTCTAATGTTGGAACAATTATGGAGAGGCTCGTTCTAACACTCCTTCCAAACATTAGGTGGTATGCTGATGTTCCAGTGGCATTTGGCGATTGTCTGAGTTGCATAAGAAGTTTTTGTATTTTATTTTGTAGTGATCCCTTTTCTCCCTCCATAGACCTTAGCGCCCTTTTGACAGTCTGCACGTATCTTTCAGCCTGACCGTTTGAATTTGGGTGGTATGGTGCAGATGTTCTGTGAATAATTCCACATTCATTCATGAAGTTTTTGAATTCTTGGGAAACAAATTGTCTTCCATTATCGGATACCAATATGTGAGGAAAACCAAAGGTTGAAAATATTCTTCGTAATTCTTGGATTGTCCATGTACTTGTTGTTGTTCTTGTCTGTATTACTTCCACCCACTTACTGAAAGCATCCACCAATATGAGGTACTGTTGGCCGTCTGTTGGCCCTAAGAAATCCATATGCACTCTCTCCCATGGATTAGAAGGTGGTTCCCATGGATGGATAGTTTTCCTTGGGTTGTTACGCTTTTCAATACATTGTCGACATTCAGCAACCATCGCTTCAATATCCTTGTCCATGCTTGTCCACCAGCAAAAATTACGAGCCAAGGTTTTCATTTTTATTCCTCCCAAATGGGCCACATGAAGTTCTTGAAGCACACGAGATCTGAGAGAACGAGGAATCATAACTTTCCAGCCTTTCATCACACAATCATCTTGAATAGACAGCTCGTTATCGTGAAATCCATATTGTTCAACAGATTGTCCTGATTTTAAAGCCTGTAAGATTGGACCTAAAACTTTATCCTTAAGAGTTTCCCTAGCTACTATGGTACTGCTGATATTGAGTGTTTCCAGTTGGTTTATTTGGTACCTAGAAAGGTCATCTACAACATCTTGTTGGACCACTTCAGTAGGGAACCGTGAGAGATAATCAGCATTTGAATGATGAGCGGTTTGCCTGTACTCTATATCATAGTCAAACCCTGAGAGAAAATGAGCGTAATTGAATATCCGTGTTGCCGATATTGTTGGTAAGGTCTTTCTTGGGTTGAAAATCGACACTAACGGTTTATGATCTGTAATCAGTGTAAATTTGCGTCCATAACAAAACGGGAAAAACTTCTTCAGGCCCCAATATATACCCAAGGCTTCCTTATCGATTTGAGAGTACCTTTGTTCAGCTTTTGTCAACGATCGAGATGCAAAGGCGATTGGTCTATCTGTTCCGTCGCTGTGGCGGTGAGATAAAACGGCTCCCAAGCCTACTGGTGATGCGTCCGTTGCTAAGATCAGAGGTAAGTTTGGATCAAAGTGTACCAAAACGTCGTCACTACTGATAATATCCTTAATCTTCTGAAAATTCCTTTCACAAGATAGACTCCAGTTGAACTTGTTTCCTTTTTGTAGTAGCTGGTTCAAGGGATGTAATAGTGTTGCCAAATCCTTTATAAATTTATTGTAATAATTTGCTAGGCCTAGAAAGGTTCGGAGTTCAGATATATTTTCTGGTCTTTTACATTTCAAAATACTCTGTATCTTATTATCTGACTTGTGCAGCCCTTCACTGTCGATCATGTGACCTAAATATTCAATTTTGGACTGGAAGAACTTGCATTTTTCTCTGTTTAGCCTCAAATCATTTATCTTAAGCCGTTCAAATACTTGCTCCAGTCGACAAAAAAGCTGCTCGCTGTTAGAACCTTGTACAATTATGTCGTCGAAGAAACATTGTACACCTTCTAAATTGTTTAATGTTTTGTCCATGAATCGTTGCCACACCAAAGGTGCAACTTTCACTCCAAACATTAATCTGTTCACCTTAAATAACCCTTTATGGGTACTAATTGTTTGCATAACAGCACTGTCCTCATCCATCTCCAAGTGTAAATATGCATTTCTAATATCAAGAGTACAAAATATCTTGCCACCGTGCATTTTTGCCATTATATCCTCAATTCTGGGTATGGGGTAATGTTCGTCCTTGATCACTTTGTTCAGGGTCACCTTGTAATCAGCACAAATTCTAACTGAACCATTTGGTTTGACGACTGGTACTATTGGTGTGCCCCAATCTGACGATTCGATTCGGGTGATTATACCCAATGTCTCTAAACGTTCAAGTTCCTTCTCTACTTTTTCCTGTAATGCATATGGCATGTGTCTCGGTTTCATGTACACTGGCTGGGTCTTGTCATTTAATTTGAAATGACCCTTTTCATTTGGTATTTTTCCAATTCCTTCTTTGAAAATGTATTCATAACGAATCATCAATTTATCCAGTTCTGGGATATTTTTCTTTTCATCACTTGAGGTTATTATATGTATGTCAGCTGCATCAACCTGGATCTCTCTTATCCAATCTCTTCCAAATATAGAGTCTACACATTTGTTTACTATATACAGTTTCCCGACAAAACTTTGGTCTTTGTACTGAACTTCAACAAACACCACTCCTTTTGGATTGATTATTTCACCAGTATATGTCCGTAGTTGAACATTTGTTTTGAAAATCCTTTTCGTTGAATTTAAAAGTTTGAACGTGTCGTAAGATACAATACTTAGAGCTGCACCCGTGTCTAACTCCATTGACATGAGTTTCCCTTCTAATTTCACTTCAATCATAAACTTGTCATTCGATTTTGAATGAAATTGGTAAATTTCATGAGTGTTATCTTCTACACCTTCGACAGTTTTCTCTGATTGTTTTACCTCTTTGTTCGGCTTCCTCAAACATACTCGTGATAAGTGACCAAAACGTCTGCAAAAGTTACATTCAGTATTTTTGAACTTACATTGATTTGCTCTATGTGAATCATCACCACATCTATAGCATTTGTTTCTTAGTCTCTCAAAACGAGATTGTTTTGCAGATCGTTGTGTATTCACGTTGGATTTGCCTGACTTATTATCATTATCTGGCTGTCTGTTCCTGCTAGACACTTGGTGAACGTCATCTTGATTATCCTGTGTTTGTATTATCCTACTCTCACTTTTTGCTAGTTCCAATGTAGCTGCCCTTTCGACTACATCTTTAAACGATTGTAATTGTTTATCTTGAAGCAGCTGAAGACGTATATCAGAGTCTTTTAGTCCCCTGACCAACTGCATGCGAAGTAGAATTTCAGATACTGATTCATGGCATTTTGTACAAGTAAACTGGCAATCCACACTGAGTTTTCTTAAAACATTTGCGTAATCTTGTACAGATTCATTATGTAGTTGAGTACGTGTCGTAAATTTGTGCTGGCGGGCCCAAATACTGGGTTTTGGTTCTATCTGAGCCATTAATAAGTGAGTTAACTCCTCGTATGTTTTATTATGTGGGTCGTCTGGTATGCAAATATCATAAAGTTGTTCATGTATTTGTGGGGTGATTGCTTGTAGGAATAATTCCACTTTAACTTTAGGACTTACGTTTCCCCGTATTTGGATGTAGTTTTCAAAACGCCGGGTGAAGTTTTGAAAACTTTCCTCCTGTGTATATGGCTGAAAAGAAATATTCGGTCCATTTTGAGATAATACAGAAGTAGCCATTGCAGTGGATGTATTGTACTTTTTCTTTTCTGCTTCTAGAAATATCCATATCTCTTCATATATTCCTTCCAATTGCCATCTGACTTCAAGTTCATTTTCTATTGAATTAGTACCAAGTTCAATATTTGACTGTGTATCTTCAATTTCACTCCATATGGTTGATAGTTTGTCCGTGTAGACTGTACATATTTCATGAGAGTTTTCACATTTAGGTAATTCATCTTTTAGTTTGTTCAAGCGTAGTTCTAGTAACTTCCTTTTCTTCATATACTGTTCAATATCTTTTTTCCTCGTCGCCATTGTAGTTTTGGAAATAAATTACATATCAAATAAGAAATAGAAGTAGTATTATTTTATTCTTTTAACTCTACATGTAAACAAAAACAGAACTCAGAATACACAACAATAACAACTTGAAAACAGATGACTTAAATCAAATCATATGTTAACAAATGTAATTTTGTTTTTTTTTTTGTTTTTTTTTAACCTCAGATGAGTGCACGTTGCAATCTGTTAAATTGAAAACAATAAGCAACCCTATAACCCAATGAGATGAGTATGACGTGTAAATGAAGTGTAGTCTTGTACAGTTCCAGGCCGATCATTCCTGAGAGAGTATGGTTAATTGAACCCCAACCATTAAAGTACACCGGTAACCACTGTCTAGTATTACCCATCCTATTACATGGTTTTGTCCATAGTTGGATGGGATAATTTCCATTACCTCTAGCGTAATAGGATATAAGAAATTAAAAGGACTGTAAGAAGGTTTGTATTATCGTAATTTATTTTTTATGTAATGTGTAATATTATGGGGAATAAAGAAATTCAAACCCGTAACTCGTAGCGACGACTTTCCTTTTTTATTATTATTAATGCGTCCTGGAGGCTCCAGTAGGAGTATAGGACATGTCAGATATAACACCTGAAATACATATAAGAATCATACAATGTATCACTACTATCAACAAAGAAATTCTTGTACGCTATAAAAAGTTTCACCAATTAAATTATTTTTCAATTTTTTTTAAAGGAATGTAAATTATCAAAACATTTTAAAAATTGGGGTAATTTATTCATAAATTTTCTCCCTGCATAAGTAGGTTGGTTTTTGTTCAAACAATTTTGTGGAGTGATTAGCCACATAATAATCATTTCTGTTTCTCGTGTTATGATTGTGAACATTGAAATTCTTCATAAAATTATTTTGCCTAACATATATAATCACCTCAAAAATGTAGAGAGAGGGAACTGTAAGCAATTTAAGCTCCTTAAATAGTGGCCTGCATGAGGTTAGCTGGTTAGCTGCCACCATACACCTAATAGCTTTCTTTTGCATTTTAAAAACCCTATTCATATTACCCATGCTAGAATTACCCCATACTAAGACCTCTAGACCAACCCGGTTGGTTAATTAATATTGAATTAATGAAATTAAATAATTGAAGGTGTATAAAATAAATTTGTTTCCTTTAATCAAAATGCATTACGAAATACATAAAATTATTTAAATTAAATTAATTTCCTTATATTTATGGGACAATAAATCAAAAGCAATCTTAAATATTAAGTTCAAGGTACATCTACACGGGCCTAATCTTCTAAGAAATAACTCATTGAATTAACGTACCATGAAAGTTGTTACAGGCCGCACTTTCATCTAATCCATGAAACGTTTATTAGAGCACGTGGCTATTTTAAACGAAATATTATTCCATCCACAAAACCATTCTGATTGTCTTCTTAAAGCCTCTAAATGAATATTCCTTTAATGAAGTTGTAAAGTAAAAATCTACTACAGTATTAACAATACCTGTCATTTTTGTTAGATTGATTGCATGTTCACTAGAACTTCTTAAATTACAATTACAATTACTCCACCTATCTAAGAATATATTTCACTGTATATATATAATACTACTAGTACACATAATAACTTATAACTGTTAATTTTTATTGAATGAAATCCTATTAAAATATATTTTAATATCTTCGTCCGCTAGAGGAACAAAAAATAATATGTCACCGATAATTACACCTTTAATTTCTAATAATCATTATTAACGTTAAAGTAAGATTATTTTTAATTAACTATATATTATTAGACCTTATGGTTCTATTAAATACATAAAAATTAACGTGTGTGAAAATGTCAAGGTAGTTTTTATAATTAGATCTTGTTGTTATTCTATTTAATGAACTGCCGTTATGTAAAATTTATTTTTATTTATATAATATGTTATTGAAACTTCTTCAAATGTTATTGACGAAGTAACTTTTGCATAACTATTATATATTTACAATTAAACCGTTCATTATGTTGTAAATTAACCCTTTTAGTGCCGAAACAATATTTGAAAGTTTCATGTAAAGTGCGATTTAATTTGAATAAGGGTGTACAAAAAGTGCCAGCCCTTATTTCGAAAACTTGAAGGCGTAAGCCTGCCAATTCCGACCAAAATTTCAATGTTACAGAAAACATGTCTTGTTAAAAATTAACTTTTATTGTGTTAATAAAAAAAGAAATCACTCCAACACTAAAAATATTCAAACTATTTTTTTTTATAGTTTATTTGAAGTCTCATCGCCAGCTTGGTCATAAGCAACTACTGTGAGTTTTGGTACCATAACTTATAACTTATACCGGGATCTTTCGCTCTGTAGGCTAGCGCTCTTGTCACTACGCCACGGAGGCGGTTTCAAAATATAATATTCTATTAATTTTTGTTCAAAAGTTTTTTTGGAAATGTTCAGTTATCCGGACGTTGGCACTTTATGCATAACTTACGGACGTCCGGTAAACCGTAAAATATATCGTCGTCCTGTTTTCCGGACGTTGGTACTGAAAGGGTTAAACATAATTATTATGCTATTTCAAATAAAATGATTTGATTTCGGGAAATAATTAGACAATTTAATTTTTTACATTTTTGAAATTTTCCGGGTCTTTTCTGTTGTCCCCCTAGCATAATTTTTCACATTTTGTGAATATATCGTAAGCAACCTTACAGTGTTTTAAAGATAAAGCGGGAAAATATTTAAAAAATCCTACACCAATATTCTTCAAGTTAAGGTAAAATATAGGTAAGGTAAATATATATTTCTTTTTATCAATATTGTTACTGTATGTAATTATGAAATATAAATTCATTGAGTACATGACATCATTAAATAAATTATTCATTAACATTAAAATTAATTAATTATTTATTAAAATTAATTAATTTAACATAATTCAATTAAATATTATTAAATAATTTAATAATTTGTCTATTTAAATAGTTTAAGGTTAACTTGAAAAAGGATAAACTTTAATGTTAACTTGAAAAATATTGATAAATGATTTTTTTTAAATAGTTTTCCCGTTTTTATCGTTAAAAATACTGTAAGAATACCTACATATGAAATATCCACAAAATGTGAAAAAATTATGCTAGTGGAAGGTGTGAATAACAGAAAATACCCGATTTTCCAGTTGATTTTTTTCTTTAGTAAATCAGTTAGTGGAACAATCTGATACGTCACACGATTTGTTTTTCATAAAGCTGACTGGCCTAGCCCAAGATTGGTCGAAGGTAGGAGTTCTAAATGGTAAATTTAGATGTAATTGGTAATTTGAATTTGTGTGAAAGAAGTCTGTAAAACTGTTTGAATCCATCTTGAAGTGCAATTATTAACATGATAGGCTACTTTTTAATGTAAAATCAAACGGTATTAACAAATAATATCTCTCCTGTTAATAAAAGCGAAGAAAATTCTGTGCAAAACAATTTATAATAATAATAATAATGACGTCGAAAAATTATATCTAAGCATATTACAAGACAAACATACAAACAGCAAACAGATATTTACATTATTAAAAACTCTCATTTAGTTGGTAAAGTACTCCACAACCGATCTGAAATTAATTACAACCCGAGCCAATACTTTTACAATTGAAACATTTTTAATAATTTATTAAAAGGAGCTCCTAATACTTTTAATGTTTTTTAGTTATTATCTCTAATATATTAAACAGTTTTCCCAAACTTAATATTTTATTTTCAAAAATCTCAGTTATTTTTATGAAATTAAGTTTTGATAAAAACTTTGAGATTTACTATTACGCAAGGTAAAATGGTAAAGTTTAATTTTAGTACAAACTATTTTATAAATACGTACGTAGTTCAAAATACCATGTATGGTGAAGAATAATCACAATCGAGTAATTTTGTCTGGAGTTATTTTATCTGTTTTAATGCAATATAATTTAAGTTGATATGCAAAATTTTAGATTTAAAAACCGAGTATTTGCGGCTAAATGCATTAACAATGTTAACTTGAAATAAGTAATTCCAAGAAAAGGGACATTCTTGTTTTGTATGCGGTACAGTAAAGTTGTATCCTGGCAGTAAGTTTATAAGAGGAGAACAGTAAAGTATCATTTGGTATATCGGAGCAATAAACATTGTCTAACAGCAAGTGGCCATATATTTCTTAAGAGATAACGACATTATCTAAATGTTGATTCTGTTTACTTTCATCATTTTTTCAATCGATTGTTTAATGAAGTGGGATAAAAGCAGGTGTGAAATCGGGGGCTAAAGTACGAGCACACATGTTTAGTTCTTCGGGTATTTATTTCTTTCTTTCACAAGGGGACAGTTAGATTATGGTTGCATGCGAAGAATCCATAAGCGGATTATCACCGCTCGGTCGCCTTTTCGAATAAATCTATCGTTTCGCCGAGGGCCAATGGCATTTTCTGAGGTGGAGTGTAAACGTATATATAGGTGGCACAGGTAGAGTGACCGGAGCGCAACCACAAGGGTTCATGTCCTCGTAATTACTATAGTTGAGGTACAGACAATTATGTTGCAGTCAAATAGTTTGAAGAGTAGCCCGGGGCCTCTGACGCCAAGACAATGCTTTCATAATTACTTCTTTTATTCGTATTTACTTCTCCATCTCGCTCTTTCTTTCTCTGGCTCACCGTGTTCCTTTCTATTTAAGAGTGTTTGAACGGCGCTATCTAACCCGATACAAAGCGGCCAGCTCGCTGCCGTTATCTATTGTATGCGCCGACATTAATCGAGCATATTAATGTGTATTTATGGCCCGCTTGAATCAAGGAACAATCGGACGTCAAATTGTATTATCAGCGGATGTCCTGCCTATGTATATCTCACCCCGCGCCTCCTCCATTCTCCTTTCTCCTCCATTTCAACCAGCCGGACACACCTTATACTGTACATATCAAACTATTCAATATAAACTAATAACTGCTTCACTACATTTTCCTCTTCTCCGTTACAAATAATGACATACAACTTTCATCATGTGCATTGATTATCATTTACTATCACTCCACAGTAATAAAAATACTTTATAATTCCAACCAAATAGATTGAAACAAGTGCAATTACTTTTAATAATAATTTATTACAATTACTATACGCTTACTATAAACAAATAATTCTTTCTTTAATTAAATCTAGTACGACTTACTGTGCTTTTGCTACCTCGATCATTTTTTATTATGTCGATTACTCCTGTGCTTATAATCGATATTATATTATATTTCATCGATATATATACACATACATCAGAGTACGGTTTTATATTACTGCATAAACTTTATAAACAACATGTTACATGGTAGAATTTAATGATGAAAAAACTTAATTAATAATATACAGTATTGTACTTATATCAAACTTAAATTAATTTTTAATACAGTCAACTCCCGATTAACCGTGGAATTGGGTGGCACGAGTGCCGCCGCCGATAATCCGCAAAATGACGAAAAAAGCGTAGGCATGTACAGTAGTATACGTATAAAATCTTTAAGTTTATTAATTTTTGTTATTTAAAGTACATAAGTATGTACAATAATGAAAACACTAACTTAAATTACAAAATATAACATTAAAACTTTAAAAGTTGTTAATTATTTTTTGAACCTAAAAATATTTGTTTACTGTAATTTTTTAATTTAGCACATACAATGTATTTAGAACAAAATATAAAAATATTTTTTACTTACAAATAATGAGCATAAGCTATGTTGTAATAGAAACCACAACGTTTTAAAAAAAGTCAGTCTTTTGTTTTTTTGAGTTAAAACACTTTTTCTTGATTTAGGACTGAAGTTTTCTCAACATAAGTTTGTCACAAAGCAAACCGTGTGCTTTACAAATTTAAGCATGTGTTTTACTTTACAAAACGCATATTTACAATTTTAAGCGTATGCTTTACTTTACAAAGCGCGTACTTCCTGTGCTGTACAAATTTTATCTTTAATGTTATCACAATACAAAAAATCTGGTGTGAAACACTCACACAACTTTCTCTTGCCAATGCAAATAATTAACAATAAACCTAACATTAGTATTAAAACATTAGAAATGAACAAAAACTAACCTCAAAAACATAACCTTATTTTAATCATGAGTGAATGACGCAAAATGACAATCGAACTCAGTTTGGCTTAAAAATACGGAAAATCACGCTTTCACGCTAAACTAGGCTCTGTAGAGAAAAATGCTCTAAACAAAAGTTGTAGATCTTTTAATTTTCTATAAATTTAATTATATACACTTTTGTCGTAAAATGCATACTAAGACCGAAATGTTAAAAAAATCGATTTTTCTCACGTTTTCGTGAGAAAAAAAACAGAAAATTGCAAATTACCGCTAAACTAAGCGTTATACAAAAAAATGTTTGAAATAAAAGTTGTAGGTTTTTAAATTCTCTACAACTTTTATTATTTAAAGTTTTGCGCTAAAATGCATATTTAAGCCGTAATCTTAAAAAAACAACGTTTTTACGTGAAAACAGCCTCACCGAGAATTTCAGCAAACATGGCGCCTACCCTATCTTGTAGAGAATAAAAAATTGAGTAAAATAGACGATTTTAAAAAAAATCGTAGGACCAGTTTTTGAGAAAATCGCAAAAAACTGAAAAATTATACGAATAAACTACTACTTCCGGTTGACCGATTTTGATGAAAATGTTCGTGTCGCGTCCGGTAGTGGTATGTAACTTAAGTTTCAAGTTTCAAGTTCGTACGATGTTCCGTTCTTGAGATATTCTGTTCACACACACACACACACACACACACACACACACACAGACCAATCGCTAAAAACATGTTTTTTGGGTTCAGGGGGTCTGAAAACGTATAGATCCGGTGAAAACTCGATTTCGAAAAATCGACATGAAAACAATACTTTCCTTCCTATATATTCATATAGGCAAGAGAAAGTAAAAATTTACTTATTTTAACGTTAAGAAAAAATAATGAAAAAAAATTCATCCGACGTGCGCTGATAATCCACCCGCGGATAATCGGGAGTTGACTGTATGTCGTTGTTTAGGTCATCAGCCGAAAGGCTGGTTTGAATTTCTAGAGATTTTACTAAGTAATACTAGGTATGAGGTGGTTTACAATTGCCTCCTTCTCTGAGTGTAAAAGTATGCTTATCAGCATGCCAGACCCTCCTAAAAGTACTTACTTTCCACCCTGCAAATGACAACTTTACTTCATTCATCACACGGTCTAGATGTGTGTTTGTTTAGGTCATCAGCCAAACAACAACACATTTATTTTGGGTTTAGGGGATTTAAAATGTAAATTTCCGGTGAAAACTCGATTTTGAAAAATTGAGCTTTTTCAATATAATAC
Organism: Catonia carolina; assembly: GCA_035578175.1. Taxonomy (NCBI): domain Eukaryota; kingdom Metazoa; phylum Arthropoda; class Insecta; order Hemiptera; family Achilidae; genus Catonia; species Catonia carolina. The sequence goes on from JAQMRL010000002.1 coordinate 146,232,262, forward strand.
AAATCATAAAATGATTATAATCTAACTTGAAAATAATCTATTTGTCATACAAGAGAACTATAAAGAATTAATTTTCTATTTGTTTTTATTGGTAAGGAACGATATTTTTATATATTTGTACATACATTAAATAATATTTTACAGTGATTTGATAAAGTACCATAATGCATTGCCCATAACAGGGATGTGGCGGGTTATATTATTTACACTCGATCTGCTAGTTTTAAGGGACACAAAAAATAGTTCTCTATCTTATCACATGGTCACCCAATTATATGATTGAAGCATTTAATAATAAAAGTTAAATGACTGAACTATTTAAGAAGAAAAGAGGTAGAGGTGTAAAAGACACTAGTCAGAGTTATCTCCTCTGAGAGTAATGAATTTCACTATGCAGCCAGACCCTGTGGTGAATGAAGTGAATGTGTCATTTGAAGGGTGGAAAGTGAGTGTTTTTCGGAGGGCCTGGCATGCTGATAAGTGTACTTTTTCACTCAGTGAGGAAGGCAATGGTAAAACACCTTACTCCTCGTTTTTACTTAGCAAAACCTCTGGAGGTTCAAACCAGCCTTTCGGCTGTTGACCTAAACAACAACAATAATAAAAGAGGTACGGGTGTATATGATTCTAGTCAGAGGTTTTATCTTCTTGAAGAATAATGAATGTGTAATTTCATTACACTACCAGACTCTGTGGTGAATATATGAAGGTATCATTTGCAGGGTGGAAAGTAGATGCTTTTCAGAGGCCCTGAAATTCTAATAACCGTAGGCTACTTTTCCACTCGGTGATGAAGGCTATGGTAAACCACCTCACACTTCGTTTTACTTAGTAAAGCCTATAGAGGTTCAAACCAGTCTTTCGGGTGATGACCATAACAACACGATGCTATAAAATGTATGTTTCTGGTGAAAACTCGATCTAGCAAAATTGGCTTACACTCTGTGTAATCCAAATCATAAAATGATTCTAAAGTAACTTTAAAATAATCTCTTTGTCAAACAAAAGAATATAATTAATTCATTTTCAACTAGTTCTTTTCTCGCAAATTTTAATTAATGACTTAAGGTGGCTTTAGACATTTCTTGTCGCTCGTTTTACAACCCACATTTTCAGCATTCATTCAATGTAGGCTTTTCATTTTTCGTCATTCATTCATGAATAAAATTACATTATATTTTTCATTTTACATAGTTTACTTATGATTAAACATAGGTTATATTGTTCATTTTATTCAATGGCAAGAGATAATCATGTTAGTGTTTCACACTAGTTTTTTAAATCATAGAAAATAAAATATTAATGATAACGGTAAACACCTAGTAAACAACGTTTAACATGACTGTATACAAATAATCAAACTAAAATAAAAAAAGTAAATTAATTTAAAAAATGTATTTATACATTTATTCATATAAATATGAATAAATGATGTAATTTTTATATCTTCACGACTATAAAATGAATGATTACGTTGATAATCGGGTCCTGTTATACACAACGATGAAAATTAATATTATATATATATATATATATATATATATATATATATATATATTTATTTCTATTTATTTTTAATTTTTTTGTAAATGAAGCCCACCTGTGATGTACAGTTTTTAAGTAAAATTTAAGTTTCTATGTTTATTAATAAAATGTCTGGCTACTAAAAAAATGATTAGTTATTTAAATGCCTAAAGGTATCAACAGCTTGAATTATATTTTTTAATTTTTATTTTGAATACAATATGTGCTACATACAATCTATTAGTTTCTAAACTATCAACTACTATTACAATTCATGTTAATTGGATGGAAATAAACTATTCATTTAATATAGTTAATATTACTGTTAGTTATTTTGATATTAAATATTCATTTTCTTCCTTGTATATACTCTTGTACAATATCTATGTAAATGTCTATCAATATAATTATATTATATTGTATTGTATCATAAATATATATATATATATATATATATATATATAATAAATAGAATAATAATAACAATAATTATACAGTGACCGGTGTCAAGATCCACACGTTTATGTCAAAAGAAACCACCGCACACGATAATAACACCCGGATCTGTCTAGATTGTTTTAAATTAATATTACTTATTTTCTTTCACTACATTTTCAATTTAAATATCGTGTAAAGATGTGTTTATGAAAAGTTATTCAGTTTATTTTGTAAGAGGGTTACCTATTTAAGGTAAGAGTCATCAATTCAATCGTCAGTGATCTTCTCGAGCTAGAAAATAATACTGTAGATACTTTTGCCGATGACACTGCAATCCTAGTCGTGGATGACAGTATTAAGGAAGCTACAGGTAAACTACAAAGGTCGATTACAGAAGTTCATCAATGGACGGGAAAGTTGAGAATAAAGCTCAATGAGTCAAAATCAGTTCATGTCAACTTCACTAACAGAAAAGTTGAGCATATTCCAGTATATGTAAATAATCGCACTGTACTGTACGTGAACACTGCCAAATACCTTGGTACGATACTTGATGCGAAGCTTCGCTGGAAAGCTCACGTTAAAAAGAAGAGAGAGGAACTCGGGCTAAGGTATAAGAAATTGTACTGGCTACTAGGGAGAAGATCCTCATTATCAGTCTATAAAAAAATTCTGCTCAATAAACAGACGATAAAGCCTGTCTGGACGTATGGTATGCAACTCTCGGGGTGTACAAAACAAAGTAATATGAACATCATTCAACGTTTCCAAAACAGGGTGCTGAGAAACATCATTGACGCACCCTGGTTCATAAGGAACGCGCGTATTTATCTGTACACCTGTCGGCCACCTACGCTCATTCCGGAGGAATTTAAGAAGCTAGTGGCTCCGAAGCGCTACCTAGGAACCCACAACCCCTGAGAGGCCAACCCAAATGAGTGGGTGCGGTCACGTCCGCAGGGCGCCCCACTCCCCTCAGTACTCGTGTAAACGTTGGACGAGTCGCCGTCGAGCTCATTACGCAGCTAATGCTTTGCACGTGGCTCTACCACACATGGATATTCTGCGCACAACCGTTTACTACGAATAGCATATGGAGGTGCTACGGCCAGCGCTCGTTACTTTGAAAGCAGGCAAGGATAGGGTAGCTAATCGCAGTTCTATGGGCACGCTCTGTGTGGTCTGGGGCGTGCCCCCAGTTCATAAGGAACATCGAGCTTCACAGAGATCTGCGAATGGATTTCGTCTCCAGCGAGATACAGAGGTTCGCACAGAAGCATGAGGAAAGACTTCCCCGCCATGACAACGTTGAAGTAATCCAGCTGCTTGACAACAATAACTGGTGCAAAGGCTGAAAACAAAGAAACCTTTTGAGCTTGTGTAGTGTCAGTGTTTAAAGCACAGCAGTATTAGTGCACGATTAGAATTAGTGTTAAATTTAAGTGCACAACATAATAGTGTAGCGTACATAATGTGTTAAAGAGGTTCAGTTGAGCATCTCTTTAGTAGTACGAGTATTATCAATAGTAGTTTGAGTTAGAATAAAATTACTCTTTAGTTTTAAGACTAGATCGCAATATACATGTATACAAAAAAGTCAATTCAATACTGTGGTAATCATTATCAAAAATAAAAATAAAAACGAAGAAGATAATCTGCCAAATAGTAGAGGATGGAATAATGAGTTAGGGGTCAGAATGTTGGCAAATTATTACAAGGGAGGAACAAGAATAGGATGAATGCAGTAGAGATGGATTATTTGAGAACAGCTTGTAAAATCTCTCGGCTGGAACATTTGGGAATCGAAGAAGTAAGGACTCGAGTGGAGGTACGCGATGTAATAAAATTGTCGAAAAGATAAAGAAAAGACAATTAATTGGTTTGAAATGGTCTTGTTCGTCGAATGGAAGGGAAAAGGTGGCCGAAAAGGATCTTCAACTACCAGCCAGCTTGGAGGAAGAGAGGTAAACCCTGCGGAACTATCGAAGAAGGGGTAAGAGAGGCTATTCGGCAGAGAAGGCTGAAGGAGGAGGACTGGTGGAACAACCCGAAGTGGAGATTGGGGTGCGGGATGCGGCAGCAGCTATAGGATCTTAAAGTAAAGTCACCAATTGAACCTCAAAATATACGGGCTGATTGTTAGGCCGAAAATCAAATTTGTATTCTTAATTAACTTGTGGCATTCTGGGAAAATGCTAACATTCAAATATATAATAATTCTAGAGCGTTTCCAGTCGAGAATTATCGGAGAAATTTTTAAGTTATTTGGCATATCAGTAATACATTATATACTGACCTACCAATAAAGCAAGAAAAATCAATTTCAAGGAAAGATATTTTGACAAGGAGTGGTAGACAGCTATTTGTCTATTGTGTTGTTTCGTTTCATTAATTGCAATTAAGTAACCATATTAGTGGTATTTAAGCATGTTGTAATATGTTTTGAAAATTTAATAACATCTCTGCCCATAACGCCGGCCGCATTGGCGTAGTTTGTAACGTGCACGCCTCTCATCATGCGGTCTTGGGTTTAAATCCCATTCAGGCACGGCATATTTTCATACGTTACAAAAAATCATTTCATTCTTCACCGTCTGCATTAGCAGTAATTGCAGAACAGTCGGACGTTAAAAAAAAACATCTGCCCATAACAGGCAGGTAGAGTGTTTAATTATTTGCAATCGATCTACTAGTTCCATGGCTGCAAAAAATAGTTCTTTTATATCACATGTTTAGCCAATTATATGACTGAAGCATTATAATTATATGACACTAGTCAGAGTTATCTCCTCTGAGAGAAATGAATTTCATTATACAGTCAAAACATACGGTGAATGGAAGTGAAGGTGTCATTTGCTGGTTGGACAGTAAATGCTTTTCACAGGGATTGGTATGCCGATGAGAATACTTTTTAACTCAGTGAGGAAGGCAATAGTAAACCATCTCACTTCTCGTTTTACTTAGTAAAGCCTCTAGACGTTTAAACCAGCGTTTCTGCAGATGACCTAAACCAAAACATAAATTTTAATATGAAACAAAAAATTGTTTTGTCAAGCTGCATTATTATAAAATATGTTTAAATTATAATCACAAATAAAAATAAAAATAAGTAAGGTGAATTTAATAATTAAGAGACCGGTTGGAAAAGTGGCTTAGCCTTCCCAATTTGGTAATAGCAAGTGCAGCCGATGGCACTGTAGTTCAACGCAGTGTAGTGGGCAGTCCAATACACTAACACTATGAAATATGCGCGCCTTATCGGTGCGATGGCACGCGGTCTCAAGTGCGAATCCCTGTCCGTTATTTCCTTACATGTTATTTCGCTTCGATTTGTGTAAATCGTGTTTATTTATTCGTCCAGAAAATCATGAATGTAACATATATATAACTCGAATAAACTCGATAAATTCAAAATATTCTTTTACTTTAGTTTCAAAATCAAATTAATTTATGAAATCAGTATATAATTTATTTATTTTTAATAAAAAATTTGATATTGATCGTCTTAGTTGCCACTAATTCGATTGCTAAATTGAGGTTCCCTGGTTTGATCCTATTGGATTTTTCAAATTTAAACGAAAATTCAACACCATGATATTATATTCGAAAATAGTCGCTAATAATCAAGATTTTTATTCACATTTCATTGTTATTAATCTGTTTTTCAAATATGTTAAGATTTCTATGTAATTTTAAAAATATTTATACATGATCATATTTATTTATTTATTGTGTACAACATACAAACCACAGGTGTCATAGCTGAAGTGTGATTTTCACCTAATGCAATCTAAACATTAGGCCTAGTATGAAAATATGTTTTTTTATAATTTATTCGTATTAGTTTAAAGTTTTCCCTTAAAAGGCAGGTAGAATGATGAATTATTTGCACTCGATCTGCTAGTTTCAGAGCTACAAAAATAATTCTGCCTCTTATTACATGGTAAAATAATTTAAAACAAGGCTAAATAATTTTATGCAGAATTTCAATGTTCACAATCATAACACGAGAAACAGGAATGATTATTATGTGGCTAATCACTCCACAAAATTGTTTGAACAAAAACCTACTTATGCAGGGAGAAAATTCATAAATAAATGATCCCAATCTTTAAAGTGTTGTGAGGATTTGAATTTCTTTAAAAAAAATCTAAAAAATTACTTGATCGGTGAAACTTTTTATAGCGTACAAGAATTTCTGTCGTAATAGTAGTGATACATTGTGTGATTCTTATATGTATTTCAGGTGTTATATCTGACGACATGTCCTATACTCCTCCTGGAGTCTCCAGGGCGCAATAAAAATAAAAAAAAACAACAACAAAAATTGGTCAGCCGGCATGGTAGACCGGTAATCATCGATTTTGAGACGATGTTACTGTTTCTTGAACCGGTCGCGTCGCAAAATCGGATTTGCTTCATAGCATTGCAAGCAATGTTGTCATTTTAGTTTTAATTTCATCTCCAGGCAGCGTTGCTGTTTTTTACAATAGTTTAGTAATGTATAAAGTAAATTTTTACGTATAATACAATAGTTTTAGTTGCATATTCTGCTTGTGTTTCTTTATCTGTTGAAACCACTTCAGCTGTCCTAGAGCTGAATTTGGTTATTTCTTGGTTTACATGATGTGTTTTTGTATATATTTTCTTCATTTTTCAACATAGATTCGTTTTTTGGTTTTATTTTGAAATAAATATTAAAAGTAACGATTCGTATATAATGAATTTTGAAAGTAGAGCATAATAAAGGTTTAAACAGTAGTATCATCTGAAATTTTAGAAAAATATTTGTCTAAAAATTATTTTCAAATAGGTTTAGCGTCCCTTACTATCAGATTAAAATTTTGGTAATGTATTTATTCAATTTCTCAAGTTTTTTTGTTATTTTGATGTCACGTGGCAAGGTTTGTGATTTATAGGAAATTTTTAATGATTTCTTTACGATTCGGTGACTAGAAATTCTGTGCCGGTCTAGAAAAATGTTATTGCCGGCTGTAGGGTTAAAGATCACAAGAGGTACTGATGTAAAAGACACCAGTCAAAGGAGTTACTCTCCTCTGAGAGTAATGAATTTCATTAAACAGCCAGATTTTGTTGTGCATGAAGTAAAGGTGTCATTTACAGGGTGGAATAAAGATGCTTACCAAAGAGCTTGGCATGCTCATAATCATACTTTTCCACTCGGTGAGGAAGGCAATGGTAAACCACCTTACGCCTAGTTTTACACACTAAAGCCTCTGAAAGTTCAAACCAGCCTACTGCTGATCACCTAAACAACAACAAAAATATTAAATACCAAAATAATTAAATTAAAAACGACTAACCTGTAGAAATTCTTTTCACATATTATTTTAATATATGGAAATATTAAACAATTCAATTAATTTTTACGATGGATATAAATCTCAATTGAATAAATCTAATTTATTTATTTATAAATTAAGTATAACAATAACGTTGTACATCATTATAACTGCTTCAAAAAAGTTTTTGTATTATTAATATTCATTATAATGCGATCGATTTATGGTGGTAGTTAAATATTAAATTAAATGTACGGGGTGTGGCTACTAAATAACGAGACTGACGATATAATTTTTTTTTGTATTTTATACATAATCACTTTTTGTCACCTTCAATATACGCTCCTTCTCTATCCCTACAACGCTCCATGCGAATTTTCCATTGTTAGAAACAGTGCTGGAAGTTTACTGGTAACGTAACATATAAGTTGATCGTCAGGGAGAGTAAGACATGATTATGCGGGGGGGGGGGTGGAAGTGCTACTACATGTGCTTTTCTAAATACATAATAGTGACAGCTCTAACCATCACATCATGTTGTATAATGTTTTATTCTTACATGGATTTATTATGCTTACAACTACGTTGTTTTATAAACATCCCTTTTTACTTTCTCTTGCCTATATGAATATATAGGAAGGAAAGTATTGTTTTCATGTCGATTTTAAGAAATCGAGTTTTCACCGGATCTATACGTTTTCAGACCCCCTGAACCCAAAAAACATGTTTTTAGCGATTGGTCTGTGTGTGTGTGTCTCTGTGTGTGTGTGTCTGTGTGTGTCTGTGTGTGTGTCTGTGTGTGTGTGTGTCTATGTGTGTCTGTATGTACGTGTGTGTGTGCGCGCGCGCGCGTGTGTGTGTGTGTGTGTGTGTGTGTGTGTATGTGTGTGTGTGTGTGTGTGTGTGTGTGTGTGTGTGTGTGTGTGTGTGTGTGTGTGTGTGTGTGTGTGTGTGTGTGTGTGTGTGTGTGTGTGTGTGAACAGAATATCTCAAGAACGGAACATCGTACGAACTTGAAACTTGAAACTTAAGTTACATACCACTACCGGACGCGACACGAACATTTTCATCAAAATCGGTCAACCGGAAGTAGTAGTTTATTCGTATAATTTTTCAGTTTTTTACGATTTTCTCAAAAACTGGTCCTACGATTTTTTTTAAAATCGCCTATTTTACTCAATTTTTTATTCTCTACAAGATAGGGTAGGCGCTATGTTTGCTGAAATTCTTGGTGAGGCTGTTTTCACGTAAAACCGTTGTTTTTTTAAGATTACGGCTTTAATATAAATTTTAGCGCAAAAACTTATATAATAAAAGTTGTAGAGAATTTGAAAACCTACAACTTCTGTTTCAAGCTTTTTTTGTATGACGCTTAGTTTAGCAGTAATTAGCGATTTTCTGATTTTTTCTCACGAAAACGTGTGAAAAATCGATTTTTTTAACATTTTGGCCTTAGTATGCATTTTACGACAAAAGTGTATATAACCAAATTTATAGGAAATTTAAAGATCTACAACTTTTATTTATCGTATTTTTCTCTACAGAGCCTAGTTTAGCGTGAAATAGTGATTTTCCGTATTTTTAAGCCAGACTGAGGTTGATTTTCATTTTGAGTGTTTCACTCATGATTAAAATAAGGTTATGTTTATTGAGGTTAGTTTTTTGTTTATTTCTAATATTTTATTACTAATGTTAAATTATATTGTAAATTATTTGCATTGGAAAGAGAAAGTTGTGTGAGTGTTTCACACCAGATTTTTATTATTTATTGTGCGTTGTTTAGGTCATCAGCCGAAAGGCTGGTTTGAACCTCTAGAGGTTTTACTAAGTAAAACAAGGAGTGAGGTGGTTTACTTATGCCTTCCTCACTGAGTGAAAAATTACGCTTATCAGCATGCCAGGCCCTCTGAAAAGCACAGATTTTCCACTCTGCAAATGACACCTTCACTTCATTCACCACAGGGTCTGGCTGTATAATGAAATTGATTACTTTCAGAGGAGACAACTCTGATTAGTGTCTTTTGCACCTGTACCTCTTCATTATTTATTGATTCTTAATAATTATCCTAAATAATAAACATTCGTTCTAAATAAGCCATTATACTAGGCCTAAGTTATATTTAGTATTCTTTTTTGGTCATCAGCAGTAAACTGAATTACTGCACTCTGACATTGTAGTTAGTCCGTGAGTTCCGTGGATGCGAGCTTATTTTCGTGAGTAATACTAGTTTTACGGTAATTTAAAAATGTTATTGTATTTTTAAGGTTTTCATATATCATTTTTTTCAGTAAAGTTATGTTATTGCAATTGAATTTTAAACAATTCACTTTCTTTAAATAATTACATTACTCGTTACTTATTTTAGTGTGACGGGTCATGAACTGAATTTTAATACTTAAGTGTTTGTGGTGGTTCCGTTTTGAGTTACACGCTTGATACATGTGTTATGCTTTCGGGTTGGCCAATGATAGTAGGATAGATAGTATACTGTCCTTTCTCCATGATAGGCGCAATCGTCAACATATATAGCGCGTTACCGGTACTGGATATCGTCAGTCAAGTACAGTAGAACCTCTTTAATCCGGCACGTTTGGGACTCGAAGCTTGCCGGATTAAAGGAAATTCCGGACTATGGAGGTTTTTTTATAAAAATACAGGAGTCGTATAAAAAATAACACAATTTGCACAAGAAACTTTTACTGTATGTATTTATTATTTAAACATGGGTTATTTAAACAATATAAATCAATAAATAAGTACAGGAGAAATATTAAAATGTATTTTTTAAGTACAGTACATGATGAAATAAATTTGAATACAGTACTGTACTATTCGTGGTTTTTAGCAACAGCACTGGTAGATGGCTAGAAAAAAGATCTAATATCTACTTGCTTCTTACAACTAGTATTTTTTTTATTTAAAAAATCAGTTTTTATTAATGCAAGTTCATAACTTCGGCTATACTGTATTGTTTATTTGACTCAGCAAATTTTACAAACGTGACGCTTTGTGGCTCTTGAGTGTCGGCGGTAGCTGTCGGGTTGCTCACTTTACAATGTTCATTGTGAAGGCAATTCTATAATTTTTGTCTATTGCCGTTGATGCTGGATTATAGACAATTCCGGACTATAGAATGCCGGATTAATGAGGTTTTACTGTAATATTTATCCCACAAACACACGGAGCTGGCGGCTGCGCAGTAATTTAAAATTATAAAGCCATACTTCATTCAGTTAGTTAATACTAGTTTTTAAGATAAGCAGCATCATAAAATATTCAATGAAGATACATATATTACATAATAAATCTACTATAATAAATAATACCGTTACTAACACAGAATTTTGAGAATTATTAGTCTATTATTAATAATGTATTAAATAACTGCATATAAGATGTATTAAAATGATATAAGATATTGAATCATGTTAATAAAATAAGAATATAAACTTTAATAAGAATAAATTAAGTAGATGAAGAGTTTTGACAAGTGCTGTACCTCTTTAGAAATAAACTTTTAAAATTAATAAAAAAATAAGTAAAAAGAAAATCGAATGAAATGATGTTACGCTCGCATCAAACTGGACATCTTACGATAAGTTAGTACCTAATATAAATGTCAGGTTTTAACTGACGTGCTTGATTTTTAAACGTTATGCTTGTATAAAATAATGGTTGTACAGTCCATAGAATGGATCGCTTTGTCTTTTACGGTCATCTATCTTTTCTAATATAACCTCCGGTTAAATTCTCTTTAAAACTTCAGTCAGTCAGTCATTCAATCACTTTGAAAATGACGTTAATGTCATCTTCCTTCACAAAACTGACCTATAAATGTCCAAAAGAAAATTAATTCTTAAAACTAAAGTAACCTATTATATTATATTAGGTAGTTTATTTAGTTACTTTAGTTTGACATTATTAAAAATATGTTAACCAAGGTAAGATTTTAACTGTATGATAAATTATCTTTTATTAAGCTATTTAAACAAATGAAACACTGTAAATTATGATGTTAATATATAATTTATCATTTTACAATATGGTATTAAAATTTTTAGATGCCTAAATTAGAGAACACATATTCAGCAGAAACGAAAACAGCTAGACTTAAAATTTAAATAATATTATTTTGGCTTCTATGACCGACATCAAAATTGTGTTGTTGTTTAGGTCATTAACCGAAAGACTCGTTTGAACCTCTAGAGGCTTTATTAAGTAAAACTAGGAGTGAGGTGGTTTACCATTCCCTTCCTCACTGAATAAAAGAGTATGATTCGCAGAATGCCAGGCCCTCTGAAAAGCATTTACTTTCCATCCTGCAAATGACACCTTCATTTCATTCACCACATGATCAGGCTGTACAATAAAATTCATTACTCTCAGAGGAGATAATTGTGACTAGTATCTTTTACACCTCTACCTCCTCTGTTCTTAAATGCTTTAATCATATAATTGGCTGATCATGTGATAAGAAACAGAACTATTTTTTAGCAGCCCTGGAACTAACAGATCGAGTGCAAATAATTTATCACTCCACCTCCTTGTCATGGCTAAACATAATAACTACTAGGTTTATATTTCCGAACTCCTAATACGTATTTGGGACTTGCATTTTATTACGGAGAAACACGTTATTGTCAGTCAGAATATTATTACATCCAAATAGTATTTTTGTACTTTCTATGATTTGTTAGCGTGTGTTTAAAGTAAAAGAATTTAAATAGAAACAAATTATGTGTAAATATGACCGTATTATCATATATGTCGACTCATGTAGTGTCGGTTGACTATATTTAGTGTTATACCTTTATTTTATATGTATTTTATCTAATAATATTTAACATTATTAATATAAATTATCAAGAAAGAATAAGTAATGAATACTATTCGATTTAACTTAAATGGAAGTATCGATATTTTGCGTGTGAATCAGTTCTATTCGATAGTTAGAATATGCTTATTTGTTATTATAAAATTTATACGGTTTAAGAAGCGTGCCAGATTGTTTTTCAGTGAATTGTTCGACCCTCAAACTATTTAATACTGAATTATAACTCGGAATACTTTACAACGACATTAAGTGCTCTGAATAAAATGTCACGGCCATTCCATAGCAGGTGAATAAAATACCTATTCACATGTAATTGAAATAGACGCTGCTATGAATAAACTATTTACATCTAGACAAACACTTGTTTATAAACCGATGTAATATAGACCGATTAAAAACATGCAAATATCATGTCATGTTTTATATAAATAAATTATATTGGATTGTTGTGTAAGTTTTTTATTATTTATGGCTATTTCTAATAATTTTTCATTAAGTTTGATATTTATCTCACTATGTTTTCTTTTGTTTTAAAAAATTATTTTATAATATAAATACACATTTTATTACGGTTGAAATGTATAGTTAAAACTAATCATAACAAAGCAACAACGGTAATTCTAATATGGTTCGGTATTTAAATTAATTCATTACCTAAGGCCTATTGTACGTTATATGAATCATGAATTGTTTATTGTATGCCACAACCGTCTGAGCAAAATTTATGAGCAAATATTTCCTCGTATCCTACTTTTGATATGTACAATATTGTACGTGAAACATAAATTCTTTCAGAAATGCATTTCTTTATTTTTTACTTTTGAGACCTCAGGATTTTCTAGTTCAAGTTTAGGTCTGTTCTAGTGTTGGGTTTCTTTGAAAAGCGCGCTCTCCTAAGCGTGGCTTCCTTTTGTTTGGCCCACATTTTCTTAAAACGTTCCGATCTCTGTTTCCGGTCTTAGTCAGTGAACACCCTGTTGTACACTCTTCTGGTTTTTGGTTCAAATGTTACCATATTAGTCTTGACTATTTGGTTGTACTTAGCTAATTTTGTTAGCAGGTCTTGTTTAGTGTCTCCAAGTTCCTCCACATCTCGCTGTACATCCTTCAGACACCTAGGTCTTGACACCTTATTCCAAAAATGGTTGATCAGCCGGTTCACAAGTCTGGACTTTTCGGCTCTGAGTATGTATGTGTCGCAGGAATGTTATTCTTTTCTTTCTAAAGTTATTTGTTAGTGGGGGGATTAGTTTGTAGATGTGGGGGATTAGTTTGAGATTTCGCCACTGTCCTTCCATTCCTTTTCTTTTATAAATAAATATATATAATTATTTTATTCAAATAAAAATGTGAGTCGGAATGTGAACACCTATTGTCAGAATTTTTTAAGATTTAGTAATTAATTTCCAAATTTAGCGCTAAATTTAGAACAGCTCGATAAAAATTTAGAAGTTTATCATAAAATTTATGTAAGTTACAGCAGCTTATAACATAAATTATTAATCTACAAGAAAGTCTTATAACCAATCTGGACATATGGAGTTCAACTTAAAGCAATCTGCTAAACCTTCACACACGAAATGTAAACAAGCGATTCAAAACAAGATTCTACGAGCTATACCTAATGCAATGCCATTTTACATTACAAACTTAATGTTGCACAAAGACTTACAAATCCCATACGTAAATGACGTCGCGAAACAAATGTACAAGATGATGCAAGACAAATTTTAATTTCATGACAACCCACTCATACAAAACATGTACACTAGGGTGATACCGGATACTCAACACAGACGTTTAAAACGCCTCTGGTCAAGGGATCTTCTTAGCCAATTGTAGAACTGTAGTGATGTCTACAAGCTCTGGGAAGAAATTCAAGTTTTGGAACCTTAGCTTCACATTTAGCGATTATTTTATAACAAACTATTAATTGTTTTTGACATTTGACACTAGTAAAAAATTATTTAAAATAGTGTACCTCTTCTTTGGTAGAGGTATAAAAGACACTAGTCAGAGTTATCTATTCAGAGAGTAATGAATTTCATATACAGCCAGATCGTGTGGTGAATGAAGTAAAGGTGTCATTTGCAGGGTGGAAAGTAAGATGCTTTTCAGAGGGTCTGGCATGTTGATAAGCATAATTTTCCACTCAGTGAGGAAGGCTATTGCAAACCGTCTCACTCCTCGTTTTTACCTATGAAAGTTTCTAGAGGTTCAAATCAGTCTATCAGCTGATGATCTAAACAACAAACTACATATCTATATATACAGGGTGATTCACGGAAATATGCAGAAACTTTGGGGGCCCATTGTACATGTAAAAATAATGAAAAAAGTTTATATAAACATGGGTCCGGAAATGCTTCGTTACCGAGTTACGGCTAGTGAAAGATTTCGCCCGGATTTCAGATCACCAGGTGAAATGAGGTCTTCCTGAAATTCTGGTAAGGTAGATTAAGGGGCGAATTCAATCGTTTCTTATGGTTTTTGATCTGATAAATTAAATAAAACAGGTCCCAGAACTGTAAGTTAAATAGTTTTTTAAAAAAAAATATTGTCAAATGCAAAAAATGGAGTGCAAAAAACACATTTTTTCATCTTTGTTTTTCCGGTTAATTTTACTTTGTACTGTTATGAATAAAAACTCATTTTATCAAACATCTATTCGCTTTCTGTGTACTTTATTTACACCGGTTTGTTCAGAATAAAATTTTCTACATGTTTTATTCAAAAATTTTAACTGTTTCCTGGTGAAATAACTAAGTCTATAATAAATATCTAAGTTAAGTGAAATATCTAAGTTATCTTGCCCAAAGATGAAAAAATGTGTTTTAACTCCATTTTTTGCATTTGTCACTGGTTTTCTTAATTAGTATAATATTTTCAATTCCGATACGTATTATTACAATTTGCACCTGTCTGTTCATACCATTCAGCTACAACAACGTACAAATTTCAAAAGGTAACTTAACACTATTACTGACCACTCCTATTTCTGCTGTATTTCGCTAATTCTAATTTATGCGTCAAAGAAAAATGAAATGTATTAGAGTACAAATAATTGTATAAAATGAGTTGTTTCTGGTTTCCCTTACTTGTAATAATTAATTACTTAGAAAGAGTAGAATTCCGTTTAAAATTATCGCAGTGGCACACAGATAAATACGCCTTGGGTAATAAAACAAGCTGAGCAAGATAAATTTGCCTAAAGTAATAAAATTGTGAATTCTTTCGCGGCGATACAAAGCAGTGGTCAATATAATAATAATAATAATAATAATAATAGTATTGGTAATAATAACAATAAAACGTAAGAAAGAAAGAGAGAACTTGCAGGTCATATAGCGGGAGGGAAAAAACGAGCAAAGTTTAAGTTACCCGGGGAGCAATAGCGCACCGACAACAACAATAGGGGCTTCTGTTATGATCGTACCAAAGTATTGTCACATAGATCTCGCCCAGTATTATTATTATAACACTATTAGAATTATACAACGTAAACTGTGTGAGCTTTATAGTAAAACTAAGCGTGATGGAAAACTTATGTAATCGGACCACGTATCTTTAAAAACAATCTCGCACCCGCACAAAGCCCAATAAACTACAACCAGATTTGCTGTTGCTACCAGCGGACCTGCCCACCGTTCAAGTTTACACCGCCACACTAATCCAATCGGAGGAGACATTGTTCTGTTACGTTCCGTTGTTGTTGTTCTTATTATTATTATTATTCGCAGCGACTGCAGCAGTTGTTGGTCAGTTTATTTTATTTTATTCCGTTCAATAACCCCAACTGGAGTTACTGCCTTACAGCTACTCAGGTGGATAATTTCATTATTATTATTATTATTACTGTTACTATTGTTGATCTATATTAAATAAGTTAGGTTATCGTTTAAACAATAGTTAAATGTTACTTAACTATTGTAAAATATTGTTTTAATAACATTAACATTTTTTTAATGTCATTAGACATGAATTAATATCTATATAACACGTCATAAATTCATTACTTAATGAGTAATCTAATCAATGGAAATTACTATCACAGTCAAACTTCGATGTATCGAACTTCGATATAACGGAAACCTTGATTATACGACTTTTTTTACTGCACAGTGACATTATAATTAAACTATAATATGGAAATTTACCTCGATTTAACGAATAAGTACCTTGATGTAACGAAATATTGTTATGCAATAAGTACGAAGTGACATGCTGTATTATAATTTCTCTGTCAGTTTTAAGGTATATTCTTTTGATTTCCGTACCTGAATTGTACCTGTTTACAAGTACAACGCATTCTTAACTACATGCAAGAATGAAAGGTTATTAATTACTGTATCTGTATTTTCATTGTCAAACTTTCGGTATCTAATTACGTTACACATAACAATAGTTATTAAAAAACAGGAGAGAAAACCTACCGACCACAAGATTTTATAGTCACTTAAAATAAATAGGCTTGGGCTAAAGCTCAAGGATGAAGTGCCTGACAGTATCCCCCTCCTTAGCCATATTCCTTAAGCATGCAAAATATGTTCACCCCTTTTCTCATCTCAGATTACATTCAGTCGGCAGACATTGTGTTTACGTTCTTTCATTTAAAGTTTTAGATGTTTAAAACCGTTCGTTTCAGGACGAAACTATCATACTACTGTGTTACTCAATGTTCTTTTAAGAACGGTTAAGTTCATTGTTAACTTTTCTTCTTTTTTTCTCTTTAATTCTTTATTTACAACTGTAAAACGTTACAACAAGCAAATGTGATGATTATGATAATAATGTAAATGACATGATAGGCATGAGAGGGGTAGGGCCCCCATTGGTGCCTCCCCAAGAATGAAATTTTTGTATCAAACTAGCAGGTCTCTACTCCAGCGTCTTTTAAGGCGTCTAGGGGCATTATCAGGTAACTGGACGGAGGAAAGTAAACGAAACAGGGGGTTCTCGTGTTCGTGTGTATTGTCGTGAAAGCGTTTGTATAGGTATTCAATGGAATTTTGTACAAGTGGTGTTTTCAAATCTGTATGTAAGGTTTTGTTGTTAACGTAAAGAGGTGCATTTGCTATAAGGCGTAATGTTTTTGACTGGAATGCTTGAATTCGTTGCAAGTTAGAGGATTTGGTTGAACCGTAAATTTGGGATCCGTAGGTCCAAATAGGTTTCAAAAGAGAACAATATATGCGTAATTTTTGTGCCATTGGTAATTTTGATCGTTTGTGAAGTAGGGAATATAGAAGTTTAAGTCGGGAATTCAGTAATAAACGTTTCCGTTTGATATGTGTGTGCTCCAAGTTGTTAACTTAAATAATTTATTTAATAATAGGAGTTTGAAATCCAACAACATTGTACGAATTTATTCGCACGGGTCCATTATACTAGTTGAGATTTATAATCTAAAAGATCGAGTGTAAATAAATGGACTTAGTAGCTCTCATTAAAAATTAATTTACCTTGAATATTTTTTATGATACATTAAGTTATTTTTATAGAACCACTGTATTTTACAATTAACTTTACACCTATAAAAATAACATATATATGGTAATGATTACTATAAACATGGCCATAAATATCCTTATGGTCAATCTAATGGCATACATTATTCAGTAGGTCTAATAGATCCGTTTTATCATAGCTTTATGCTGTATCAGGCACCCCGGTCTCAACAACTTCCAACAACTCTGTTTATAGAACTATATTCAGTATTATTTTTCTTTAAAATTTAGGCTACCATTATCAAATACGAGAAAGAACGAAAGAAATATTTCCAAGTTTTAAAAAACAATAACTGTTCACTGGCTAGTTTGTACTTTTCTTTGATGCGATATTTTTATGTTTCTATGCTCAACGAAAGTGTTGTGCAGCAGCAAGAGTGGTTTAGAAAAGATGGGAAATTTAAAAGTAGGCAACGAAAACATACAGGAAGTTGGGGAATTCTGCTATCTAGGGAGTAAAATAATAAAGGATGGTAGAAGCACAAGTGATATCAAAAGTAGAATTGCTCAAGCTAGAAAAGCCTTTGAAATGAAAAACAGCTTACTGACTACAAACACTATTTCACACGTTTTCGTGAGAAAAAATCAGAAAACGCTAATTACTGCTAAGCTAAGCGTTATACAAAAAAAAATGTTTGAAATTAAAGTTGTAGAGTTGTCTACAACTTTTATTATGTAAATTTTTGCGCTAAAATGCATATTAAAGCCGTAATCTTAAAACAACTATGTTTTTACGTGAAAACAGCCTCACCCAGAATTTCAGCAAACATGACGCCTACCCTATCTTGTAGAGAATAAAAAATTGAGTAAACCAGGCGATTTTAAAAAAATCGTAGGACCAGTTTTTGAGAAAAGTGAAAAATTATACGAATAAACTACTACTTCCGGTTGACCGATTTTGATGAAAATGTTCGTGTCGGGTCCGGTAGTGGTATGTAACTTAAGTTTCAAGTTTCAAGTTCGTACGTTGTTCCGTTCTTGAGATATTCTGTTCACACACACACACACACACACACACACACACACACACACACACACACACACACACACAGACACACACAGACCAATCGCTAAAAACATGTTTTTTGGGTTCAGGGGTTCTGGAAACGTGTAGATCCGGTGAAAACTCGATATCATAAAATCGACATGAAAACAATACTTTCCTTCCTATATATCCATATAGGCAAGAGAAAGTAAAAAATGTTAGTAGCTAGAAAAACGCGACAGCTATAAGTATGTAAAGTTTAATTTCTCTATCTCTTACCAATACTATGAAATATTAACCAAAAAACAAATTTAACATTGGCGGATACAAAGTACAGCCTCCCCTTAAAGGAAAAATCACCACCTTCCGTTAAATGTCGTACACGGAAATTGTGTGGCTGAATGTACAGTACCGTAATAAAAATTTAAGGTAAAAAAATGATTAAGAAATGTAATTTCTATAGGAGACATATTTTCTTGTATTGTTACAGTGTGCTATGAATACTTTCTTATCCTGTTCGATTTACTTGGTGTGTACATTTGTTAACCTACAGTATGGTGTTAGATATAAGTATAGAATATACTATCGGAGTAAATTATCAGCGATGGTACTTGAATAAAGATATTCAATTGTAAGCATCTCAAGGAATGTACAGGCTGCATGTAGTCTATAACATAACAAAACCTATTATACATTAGTAAATAAACAGTGAAGACAGACATCCAGACAGCCAGACAGACTAGGTAGATAGACTGACATATTGCCTTGATATTCACAACTACAACTTTATCCGGCAATGGACAATACACACTTAGCCACTTATTATACATGTATAATTTCTTATACATTACTTTAAAGTTACAATGAAAATTTTACTTAGAATTTTAAATCGTTGTTATAATATTTATACAATACATTAAACACGCTTTCTTTTCCATTATAATTTAATTTTAAAATAAGTAGGCCTACTTAGGTCGCAAGTCCTCTACACTTAAAATTCATCTCTATAAATCACTAGTGTGTCCAATTTGGCTATATGGTGGACCAATTTTTGGAATTTGTCACAATACAGCACTGAATATTCTTCAAAGACACCAATCAAAAGCACTTAGAGCAATAACAAACGCACCTTTTTACGTAACCAATCATACCCTTCACAAAAAAAAAAAAAAAATACCAACGGTTCAAGACATTGTAAATGTAATATAAAACTCATTACACATAAAGACAATTGACCACATAAATCCAAATGTCCAATCTCTTTCAACTAACAATCTCCTTGTCAACAGTCGAATGAAACGATGGTGGAATAGGGATCTTCTCCGACCACCATAAAAAACATTTCTATTGTCTACTTGTTATGCCTGTGTCATGTCATAAAAACAAAAAATCATTTCATATAAAAAAATCATCCATCATAATTTATAAATAATTATTATTGAAAAATATTGGCACTACATACCTTGCAAAATTTCACGCCGGAATCTGTCACTGGTTTGATTCTCATTCACGTCACATTCCCGCCATTCCTCATTCATTTCATCTAATTCACTAGTTGTGCTTTAAAAAAAATGTACAGTTTTAAATAAAAATAAAGTTGAAGCCAAAAAAAATTAAGTAGGCTACATAAAATGAAACGAAGTTCCGCTTCCGAACCAACAAAAAATGCAGGATATAAACCGGGTGACCCATATGTAGGTTTCCCCATAAGATGGAACATTTCATTTTGATAAGTTGGTAATAGTGTAATGTTGGCAGCATCACGTACAACATTCATTAGTTGCATGTAACAGTAATTAGTGTGAGGTACGTCTTCATGTAGTTACTATTTTTTTCCTTCATGACGGTACTTTTAAACGTTTTACAACTGAACAACGAGTTTATATGTTTCAGTTGTGGTGGAAGCATCATAAAAATACTGCTAAAGTACTGGAAGAACTTAGTGATAAGTATTCAGTTGTATCGTTACCGACTCAGCAATATTTATGAAAGTTAATTAAGAAATTTGAAAACACAGGAACCGTATAAAATGCCCCGAAGTGTCGTCGTCCACGATCGATTTTGCAATGATGATAACCTACAAAAGGTTGCTGAAGCGTTTTTTTTGTATCCAGTACTGGTAAATCAACTCGCAAGCTATCTTCTGAACTAAGGTTATCACGAACTAGCGTGCAA
This sequence comes from Catonia carolina, assembly GCA_035578175.1. NCBI lineage: Eukaryota > Metazoa > Arthropoda > Insecta > Hemiptera > Achilidae > Catonia > Catonia carolina. The sequence goes on from JAQMRL010000002.1 coordinate 146,253,029, forward strand.
AGAATGATGAAGGAATTAAAATTGAACCATTTCGTCCATCTTTATTCCAAGCTGTTCATGAGGACGATAGTAAGAGGCGGTTTGAATTCTGTGAGACAGTCGCTATCCGTGAAGAAGCCGATCCAAACTTTTTGCGATCAATTTTATGGTCTGATAAGGCATTTTTCAAACTCAATTGACCCCGAACGAACCTAGGCTTAGGTGTTACCGTGTTTACCTACTGATTACTTAAAATGATAAGCTACGATACTTTGATAAGTGACCTGTAAATCACTTAAAAGAAAGAATGAATGAAGCATTGATTACCGTAACAGAAGGTGTTAACTAACGTTTTGTCAGAAACTGACTATCGATTGGAGATTTTCCGAGCGACCGTTGGAGAACTCATTGAAATTTATTATTTAAAAAAAACTGTTAGACGAAAATTTCATGAATAAACAACCTTAACTGTACCTCTGTTTACGTTTATTCCTTATTCAAATCCATGTGATGACGATAAGAATGTACAAATAATTGTAAATTTTTAATTGTATAAGATTGTATAAAAGATAGTAAATTTCTAATTGTATAAGAATCAAAAGAATATGTACAAATAATAGTAAATTTCTTATTGTATAAGAATAATAAGAATATGTACAAATAATTGTAAACTTCTAAAATTGTATAAGAATCATAAGAATATGTACAAATAATTGTAAATTTCTTATTGTATAAGAATAATAAGCATATGTACATATAATTGTAAACTTAAAATTGTATAAGAATCATAAGAATATGTACAAATAATTGTAAATTTCTAATTGTATAAGAATCATAAGAATGTACAAATAATTGTAAATTTCTAATTGTAGCTATAAGAATCATAAGAATATACAAAAATTGTAAATTTTTAATTGTAAACGAATCATAAGAACTTTGTAAACAAAATTGCAAATTTCTACTTGTTTAAGAATCATACGAACCGTATAAAAAATTGTAAATTTATAAATGTAAAAGAATCATAAGGGTTGTAAAAAAACGTAATTTTCTAATTATATAGGAATCATAAGAATTGTATAAATAATTTAACATTTCTAACAATAAGAAGTTTATAAAAATTAGAATTATTTAAGGGGGTAGTCAACTCAAGAAGATGATTTTTTAAAAATTTCGATTGTTTTTTGCATTTATTTGAAGTTTAAAATTTTCTGAATCACAACATTTGTTTACTTTGTTTGTACGTTGACAAAAAGTTATGAAAACATCTGTTTAAAATAAAGTTCACTAGCAAGACGAGTGAACCCACTGGGTTGGTCTAGAGGTAAAGTCGTCGCCTCGAGTCAGCTGTTTAACAGCTGATTTTTGGAGACGAAGGTTCCTGGTTCAAATCCTAGTAAAGGTAGTTACTTTTATACGGATTTGAATACTAGACAGTGGTTACCGGTGTACTTTGATGGTTGGGTTTCAATTAACCATACTCTCTCAGGAATGGTCGGCCTGGGTCTGTACAAGACTACACCTCATTTACACGTCATATATATCATCCTCATCTCATTGGGTCATGGGGTTGCTTATTGTTCTAAATTGAACAGATTGCAACGTACACACATTAGGAATATTAAAAAAAAAACTAAGTTTTCCGGAAATGTAGTTTTTGCATGATCGTACATTCTTGGGAATTAAATATTTTGGTTTGTATTGGAGGTATTTGAATGATGTTTTTTTCAACTTTTTATAATTTCTTGCTCTGTTATCTGTGGAATGATTATTACAAAAACCTTAATAGGGATTCAATTAAACAATAATTTGTGAATACGTAAAATAAATGTTTTTGAAAATATGGTTTTTCTTCAATAAATTTCTTGTAAGAAAAAAAACATACAAGCGCATACAACAGATACTAGACAGCAATTTTCTGTATTTTGTAGCATAAGAATCGTATTGATATCTTTCTTAGTTTCCTAGGTGTTTGAGTCCCCGTAAAAGCCCGCTTTTACAACCTCACCCTTATATTAGGGGCTGTATTTTTTTAGCTTTGTTCAAATGGTAGATAATTACTAGTAAATTACTCTTTCATTTAAAATAAATAATGATAAATTAGAGCCAGAAGTTTTCATTTTCATTTTCTGGGTTGACTACCCCTTTAAGAAAAATTATAAGAAATTGTAAATTTCTAAATTTAAACGTTTAACATTAGAAAAAAATAGATATCTTTTAAACAGAGCAAGTAATTGTAAAGTGAATACAAGAAATCATGTAGGGCTACGTCAAAAATTGCTCATAGAAAATTAATATACGTTAAATATCGAAATGAATTGAATAATTTAACATAGCTTCTACTAAATAAACTGGCACAATCAAATAAAAAGGCGTGATCAATATTTCTGTTGCTATTACTACTCTAATCAGATAAAAGATTTGAATTGAATAGAATATATATTTTGATTGAATAAACAAGTATGCTTCACCTGTTTTAATTTCGACTAGGTTTAAGAATTCATCACAACGCAGCAAATAATATATCAATGCATACTTTTGAATTGTTTTAAATACGGAAATACAAAATTTAAATATGTAAAGTAATCTTCTAACTTAGGTTACTTGATTTATTTAACTTAGTTTATATATTCTTTTAGAATTTATTAAAATTTTTATAGTCATTGTAATAAATTAATTCATGACAAATGTTTATTACCATCTTCTGAATATTATTTTTCTTCGTTTTGAGCCAATTTTAGACCACGTGAGATGACTTCAGACGTTTCAGGAAGCTCTTTTTACAGCCCATTTTAGCATTCCCTCACTTAACGTTTCTTTTCCCTCGCTTCTTCGGTCCACATGTTTTTTTTTTAATTCCTAATATGTGTACGTTGCAATCTGTTCAATTCAGAACAATAAGCAATCCTATGACCCAATGAGATGAGGATGATGTGTGTGACGTGTAAATGATGTGTAGTCTTGTACAGATCCAGGTCGACCACTCCTGAGAGAGTTTGGTTAATTGAACCCCAACCATCAAAGAACACCGGTAACCACTGTCTAGCATTCAAATCCGCTGGTAAACAGCTGATTTTGGCGACAACTTTACCTCTAGACCAACCCGGTGAACTGAGCCAATTTTAGGTCACGTGCGATGACTTTAGATGTTTCAGGAAGCTCTTTTTACAGCCCAAATCCTTAGCATTCCCTCACTTAACGCTTTTCTCGTTTCTTCGGTCTACATGGTGTTTTATTTTTGCTCTTCAAGGAAGCCCTTTAGTCCGTAATTATTTGTCTGAATTTAGTTCAATTCATTAAGTTTTTCTCGGTTTATTTTGGTTTCCTAAATATTCTTTCTGACTTCTTTAAACCATTTCTCCGACACCTTAAGTCTATTGTTAAAATCTTAAAAACGTGTTTTGTCAACCAGTTGTCATCCATCTATCCAGAGATTTTGTGTAAAAGTATATTTAGTTAAAAATATTGTATACTTATTAGCTTCGTTTAGTTTAGTATTAAATTGTAATGTATTTTTAACTAAATAAAATAAATAAATAAATAGATTGAACATAGGTAGGCTAATATTTTTAATTATTTACATTGACAAGAAAAAGTCGTGTGAATTTCTCACACCAGATTTTTTAATTATGTAAAGGTACGCGCTTTAAAAATTTACAAATAAATTATGAAGTTTATAAATTATTAAATTTTTAAAATTTTTTTTTTTTTTTTTTTAATAAATTATTAAGTTTTACAACAAATACGAAAATTTACAAGATTCCTTAACTTAGGAATTAATATTTTTTACCATATCAAAATACTTTCTAAAATGGTACAAGATTATCATCCCCCGAATGAAAGGAATGTATTTTATATTAAATTAAAGTATCTATTCAATGATAATCTTGTTGAATATTGTAAGTTAGGTGCATAGCGCACAAAATAATAGTAAATTAGACAAAGTAAAGGTGAAAGTGGTCAGTAGAAAGCGGAGAAGTTGCTGATAAATATGGCGGATATGGTTTTATACTATTAAGATTACGTTGCTATTTATTACAATTTTATTTATAACTTATGGATAATTGCTCCACATAACAAATATTGAAGAAATTAATTATTTACATAAATGTGGGTGTATATAAAATAATTCATGAATAAATAATATTAAAATTTCATTTGATAACATTAAAATTTTAATTAAAATGTACAATATAGTACAAATTACTTTCTAGTATTTTGTTGTCCATTTAAATAAATTATTTTAATTTACTGAGTTTTAGTTAACGCCAATAAAATTAAACCTTAACGGTAACATCAGTAAAATTAACATTGTTTCTGGTTTTGTTCTTGAAATAATTACTTAAATAATAATTGTATTAGTTTTTGTAAATAACTTGTTAAATAAACTTTGTGTAATTTCAAGACCGGCAGAGAAATTTCAGAGAAAGATCATCCACTGATTTATACTCCTACAGACAAAACACGACCACAAAATAAAATATACAAACAAAAAACAATTCAGCATTATCAAAACTTTTTTTTCTTGAATAATTATTATACACAGTCAGTAAGAAGCTACTTTAAGTGAATGGTATAATACAAAATAAAATGAAGGAGAGGGCTTATATTAAAGCCCTTCCATAAAAAAAAACAACTTAAAATAAAATTATATTTTATGCAATATAACTGTTTTATACTTTAAATTAATGTTAAAAGTCATTTGTATTAACAAAATATTTGGCCAGTTAATTACTTATGTTAATAATTGTTTTGTTAATTATTTTAGTTTGTTAATTTTTTCAAAAAATTTGTATTTTTCAAAAAAAAAATACAGCGATCAAATTGGGTAGTTGCCAACAATGTACAGTTCCCGATAACAAATAAAAGCTAAAAAAAAAAAACAATCGAAGATACTTATCACCAACCAATGACAAACTTTGTTCATCGCTTATACATTTGAAAATAAGAGCAGGGTTTGGACGATACAATAAGTTACTCATCCGAAGATAGAATTCCACCTACTCCCAAATTTCTTTCCGTTAAAGTGTATACAATAGAACAGAGAATCCTACGCATTTCTTCCTTTCGAAATAAGATAACTAACTTATTATATAAAAAAAAGTGTTTCTAACTGTGTTAAGGACAACAATGGGTCGTGACTGAGAGCAATAATACACACACATAAAATAGGCTATGTTGATTTCAACGATTCAAATTAAGATATGCATCCAAAAGAAGTTAATTAAGCATGTATATTTTTTGTAACAATTTACATATTATTAGTTTCTTTAGTAATAATAATAAAAATAATAATAAGATGAAGAAAATAATGTAAACTATACGAAGATAAAACAGATAAGATGAGGCGGGCCTTAATTCAATCCTTAATTTAGTCTTAAAGGTTATAGACCTAGTTTAAACTAATCATGGGAATTATATTGGGAAAAAATTCATAATATTTAAATTTTCTACAACTACAAAATGTCCTATATACAGGGTGATTCACGAAGATATGCAGAAACTTTGGGAGCCAATTGTACAGGTAAAATTAATGAAAAAAGTTTATATAAACATGGATCCGGAAATGCTTCGTTACCGAGTTACGGCTAGCGAAAGATTTCGCCCGGATTTCAGCTCGCCAGGTGAAATGAGGTCTTCCTGAAATTCTGGTAAGGTAGATTAAGGGGCGAATTCAATCGTTTCTTATGGTTTTTGACCTGATAAATTGAATAAAACAGGTCCCAGAACTGTAAGTTAAATAGTTTTTAAGAAAACCAGTGTCAAATGCAAAAAAATGGAGTGAAAAAACACATTTTTTCATCTTTGTTTTTCCGGTTAATTTTACTTTGTACTGTTATGAATAAAAATTAATTTAATCAAACATCTATTCGCTTTCTGTGTACTTTATTTACACCAGTTTGTTCAGAATAAAATTTTCTACATGTTTTCTACATGTTCAAAAATTTTAACTGTTTCTTGGTGAAATAACAAAGTTATTCTTGCCCAAATATGAAAAAAATGTGTTTTCACTCCATTTTTTGCATTTGACACTGGTTTTCTTAAAAAATATTTAACTTACAGTTCTGGGGCCTGTTTTATTTAATTTCTCAAATCAAAAACCATAAGAAATTTTTGAATTCGCTCCTTAATCTACCTTACCAGAATTTCAGGAAAACCTCACTTCACCTGGTGAGCTGAAATCCGGGCGAAACTTTCGCTAGCCGTAACTCGGAAACGAAGCATTTCCGGACCCGTGTTTATATAAACTTTTTTCATTATTTTTACATGTACAATGAGCTCCTAAAGTTTCTGCATATCTTCGTGAATCACCCTGTATTCATAACTAGCATACCCTGCGCAGCTTCGCACGCAAAACATGTACTTTTTTTTTAATTTTTCAATTTTTCTAAAACAAATATGTAACAGAAATTTTGTAGTTGCTAGTCGATTGTACGAGGTGTGGCTATTAAATAACGAGACTGACGTTGTAAGAAATATATTTTAATGTTATATGTAATCACTTATTGTCACCTTCAATATACACTCCTTCTCTATCCCTATATTGCTCCATGCAAATTTTCCATTGTTGGAAACAATGCTGGAAGTCATCTTGTGTCAGCTCCTTCAGGACACGTACCGCTCTCTCTTTTACACCTTCCACAGACTTAAATCTTGTCCCTTTTAATGCAGATTTCACCTTAGCGAACAGGTAGAAGTCATATGGTGCAAGATCTGCTGAATAAGGTGGATGTTCTAACTCTGAGATGCTGTACTTGGCTAGGAACCTCTTGACAGATAACGCGGAATGAGCTGGCGCATTGTCTTGGTGGAGAACCCATGATTTGTCCTTCCACATTTCGGGGCGGTTTTTGATTACACTTTGACGTAGTTTAGAAAGTACCTCAAGGTAGTAATATTGATTAATTGTTTGACCTTTAGGAACCCAATGAAGGTACACAATTACATGGATATCAAAGAAAACAATCATCATTGCTTTACATTTTGACTTGCTCATTCGAGCTTTTTTGGCTCTCTGTGAAGTTCGGCTCTTCCAGTGCATGGATACAACTCCAAACTTTGTTTCGAGATCATAAATAAAAACCCACGTTTCATCGCATGATATTATCTTCTACCTGTTCCCTAAGGTGAAATCTGCAAAAGGGACAAGATTTGAGTCTGTGGAAGCTGCGAAAGAGAAAGCGAGACGTGTCCTGAAGGAGCTGACACAAGATGACTTCCAGCACTGTTTCCAACAATGGAAAATTCGCATGGAGCATTGTAGGGATAGAGAAGGAGTGTATATTGAAGGTGACAATAAGTGATTACGTATAAAATTAAAGTAATTTTTTTTACAACGTCAGTCTCGTTGTTTAATCGCTACACCTCATTAGAAACAGAAATTCAGTAGCTGCTAGTCGACTGTATATTCCCAACGCACAGAAATACACAACGTTTTGAAATCCCCCGCAAACGTCTCTCGTTAGTCTTTATACGTATGTACTGTACTTCAACAGTAGTACACACACACACAAAACGACGTTTTGATAATTTCCCCCGCGTAAGTCTCTCAACTTCATCAAATCCCTTCATCTACTTCAATAGCAATATAAATTTACATGCACAAAACGCACATACATATTTATGAAAATCTTCATTAGACCATTAGAAAAAAAACATGTCGGAAGAATGGATTATGATAAGCATCTACGCGTAGCTATGGAGTATATACAAGGTTGTAGAAGAAGTGTGGGTAAACCGAGAACAAGATGGCAATGAGTTTTCTTAAGACTGGATCAAGCGCTAGGTCTAAACCATGTTAGGAGATGACGATAATCTATAAAAAACACAATTCAAATTGACGACATGTGAAAATTAACATATCATGAAGAATTTTTTTTTTGTTACTCCTAATTTGTGTACGTTGCAATCTGTTCAATTTAGAACAATAAGCAACCCCATGACCCAATGAGATGAGGATGATGTGTATGACGTGTAAATGAGGTGTAGTCTTGTACAGACCCAGGCCGAACATTCCTGAGAGAGCATGGTTAATTGAACCCCAACCATCAAAGTACACCGGTAACCATTGTCTAGTATTTAAATCCGTACAAAAGTAACTAACTACCTTTACTAGGATTTGAACCAGGAACCTTCGTCTTCGAAAATTAGCTGTTGAACAGCTGACTCGCGGCGACGAATTTACCTCTAGACCAACCCGGTGGGTTATGAAGAAAATCAAACATTTTTTTCTAATATATTTTTAATAGAAATAGCATTTTTGTTCAAGGTTTTTTCACAGTTTTCCTGGACTACTATAAGTTAATGCTTAATGAGTCTTCGTTTTGCTATCCGAGTATAACTTTCCCAATCTCTAAATTCCAAAATTTGATATGTGTAAATTATTTTAATTTTTTTTTTTTAGCTTTTATTTGTTATTGGGAACTGTACATTGTTGACAACTACCCGATTTGATCGCTGCTTTTGGCTGCATTTTGTTTTTGACGTGGATTAGACATGAGTTTGAACAGGGACCTTCAGTAGAGTTTGTTCATGGATGGCTGTCAGCTGGTCACCATACAAAGTCGCTTGCCCAACCGATGTTTCTTAACAAATAATAGCGACTGTCTACTAGCTGACTGACTGGGCTGGACCGAAGGCTAATTATTTTAATTGACAATAAAAGTGTATTTTTATTTATTATTTAATTAATTAATGTTAGGATTTATTCTTCATTAGTTAGTTATTCAACAAAGTTGTGTTGTTATTTATGAATAAAAGATAAAAGTAGGTTGTTTAAAGTTACACAGGTGAATACGTATTGGATTGGATGAAAAAGAGCGCGTTGTACAACAGGTGCTTCGTCAGGTGTTTGGGTGCAATAAACACCGACTATCTTAGGTGGCCATCTTCTTCCGCGATAAGTTTGTTTTTTTTTATTTTATATAAGTTAGTACAGACGTTAGATGTTAACCAACTCATTTCATTGTATCGAGGCCTGAAGGAGGCTGCTACATATTGTTCTGTTAGTTCAACTGCACGGTAGCCAATTTAAAGGTATTCTCTCGATAAGGAACACAAGATAGAGGGATACAACAAGCGGAAACTTGTTCTCGACCTAATCTGTTTTCACTACGACCGAATAAATTAAATCGATATGTACACTTAATATAGTAATCTATAAATACCTCATGAAAGAAAAGATGCGTTATCCGGTAAGAGTGCCAACCTGTTATTACTATCAATTTCGTTATTAATGAACGGCCCCAAAGGGAGAATAAAGAAAACGCAGCTTTCTCACAGTGCGAGCAGCAGAACGAAAGAACTTGTGATGTTGTAGTAGTTAAAATAGTAGCACTAGCAGGAGCAACTTCTTTCTCTGATCTTCTTCCTTATAGTACACATTTCATTTCTATCCACCGACTGGACGGTTTATTTCAGAAGCCTCTGACCCCGCAATTCCGATACCGTGCATTCGCTTCTCACATTGTCCTTGCGGCTAAACCGCCGACCTGTTCGATTTAAATAATTTCTTCCTGTACGCCCCCTCATCAAATTCCACTTTTAATAGCCAACCGACCACTACTGCTTACCGTTTTCTTATTTTTTTAACCTCTAAGGGCGTACTCAAAATTCTTATTCCATTTACATTAGAATATTAATTGAACTTTATAATTAACCTCCTAGAGATCATTAGTTAATTTAGAAATTAAATAATTTCAAAACATTTATTTTAATAAAAATCATTTATAAAAACAGTGTTTAAAACTCTCGTTTTCGTAAAATCTCATTAAGTATTTCTGGGCCTTCGGGCCAGCCCAGTCAGTCAGCTCGCCTTTCATCATACGGTCGCGAGTTTCAATCCCGCTCAGGCACGACATATGTATATTCATACGTTCCAAAAAATCATTTTATCCTTCGTTATACACAAAGTTAGAACCCACCGTTGTCGCTAATGACCATTGTAGTTGATGCGACGTTAAATAAATAAATAAATAAATAAAAATTTTTTGTAATAAATACAGTCTACTACAAAGAGCTAATAATTATTGTAATTTCATTAAAGTTAATTAATTGTAATTTTTGCCCATAACGGACAGGTGGAGTGTCAAATTATTTACACTCACTCTGTTCGTTGCAGGGCTAAAATAAATAGTTCTGTTTCTTATCACATGGTCAGCCAATTAAATGACTGAATCATTTAAGAACAGAAGAGGTAGAGGTGTACTGTGACACTAATCAGAGTTATCTCCTCTGAAAGTAATGAATTTCATTATACAGCCAGATCCTGTGGTGAATGAAGTGAAGGTGTCATTTGCAGAGTGGAAAATACGTGCTTTTCAGAGAGCCTAGCATGCTGATAAGCACACTTTTCCACTCAGTGAGGAAGGCAATGGTAAACCACCTCACTCTTCGATTTACTTAGTAAAACCTCTACAGGTTCAAACCAGCCTTTTAGCTGATGACCTAAATAACAACACAGTCTACTACTAAGTGGTAATAATTGTAATTTTATTAAAGTTAATTAATTGTACAGGGGTGATTTTTTAGCCCTGTTACCCAATTGTTAATGTCTGGTAATATTTTTCTAAAAAAAATAAATTTTGTTTTGTGACACTAAGTTGGTAGCCCTACTCAACCAGTATGGATATGGCAGTGTGAGTTGATTCTCCTTGAGCTGTGTAAAATTTTTTGCCATTTCCGGTCGTGCTACGAACAGAATGTCTTTTATCCTAAAAAAGTCTCTTGTTTAAATCTGGAGGCTGAAGCTCTAGAACTAATCGTACGTGATACGGATACAATTTCAATTTTTTAGCAGCTTTCTGAGCACTCGAACATGACAAATCAACATGCAAGGAAAGTTTTTGTAAACTTTTCCATGGAGAATTGAGCAATCTTGTTTTCACATTCTCTTAACGTCATCTGTCAAGAGAGTTGGTCGACCACTACGTTTTCTGCTGCAAAAAATACCTGCCTCTAAAAATCAGTTAGTTAGCCTAGGAATTGACTAAAATAGAGTGGAGGAACACCAAAACATTTAATTTGAAATGATTCTTTTACACTCGCATACGATTTTGTAGCAAAATATTGTTCAAGAATGAAAACCCGTTGTTCTAGGGTAAAAGATATTCTGTTCGTAACACAACTGGAAACAGCACAAAATTTTACGCAACTCAAGGAGAATCAACTCAAACTGTCGTATCTATACCGGTTGAGTAGGGCTACCAACTTTGTGTCACAAAGAAAAATATCCCTTTCTTAGAAAAAAATTACCAGACATTAACAATCGGGTAACAGGACTAAAAAATCACCCTGTAATTTATAAATTCGTTAATAAATAGTTGTAATAAGTTTAAAAAGAAATTTTACAATAATTTGTTAACAACCAGATCCTGAAAGAACCAGGAATAACGTTTACAGTTTTATAAAATACCGAAATTTTAAATTTTCTCATGGTAAAACGCTTAAATAAATTACATTGTGTAATCGTGTAATTTAATACTAAAATGTAACATAATATTACTTTATTATCGATATAACAGGTTAAAATTATTACAGTGTACTAAGTTGGTTGACACAACTAAGATTAATTTCACTCTCAAGTTGTTTTATTTATTTGATAAAATTACATAGGAATAGTTAACAGCACGATTTTCTTTTACGTTTATTACATACATATATAATATAGTACTTTACTTAATACTAAGTGTATAGAAAAAAACCTTGTCTAATTTTCTTGCAATACAGTATTTCATGCTACCGTAGCTTAAGTAAGTAGTAAGCTGTCGTGCGAAAAGATGGCACCTTTTGACAACGGCCTAACATCCATTAACATGCGTCACCATTTTCTTCTTACAGTATTGTGTAATAATACATATATTTTTACATTGTGTGTCTTGTTTAAGTCATAAGACCACCGGGTTGGTCTAGAGGTAAAGTCGTCGCTGCGAGTCAGCTGTTCAACAGCAGATTTTCGGAAACGAAGGTTCCTGGTTCAAATCCTAGTAAAGGTAGTTAGTTTTATAAGGATTTGAATACTAGACAGTGGTTACCGGTGTACTTTGATGGTTAGGGTTCAATTAACAATACTCTCTCAGGAATGGTCGGCCTGGGTCTGTACAAGACTACACCTCATTTACATGTCATACACATCATCCTCATGTCATTGGGTCATGGGGTTGCTTATTGTTCTGAATTGAACAGATTGCAATCTACACATATTATTAGTGTTTAGGTCATCAGCCGAAAGGCTGGTTTCAAACCTCTAGAGGATTTATTAACCATCGGGACTTGGCGCTAAAAAATAACATGAGGACTGGCGCCGTTGCATTTTTACAATACCTTGTAATATGGAAAATTCCTACCAACACTGATTTCCTACTTAAATATATTATTATATTATTATTGAAGTAATATTATTAAATACATATTTGAATAATTTAGCATTTTTGAAACATATATTATTTAAAAAATACGAAAATGAAAATAAATTTTAAACTATTACAAAAACGTAAATTGTATTATTATTAAAAAAAATTATTATAGAAGCAAGGCATTATTTTATACGGATATTTTGAAGTTAGTATTATAATATTACTATATTATGAGAATTTGTGATGTGTTTTCTTTAAAAAAATGTTTCTTAAAAATATTATTTAAACATTATTTGGCCGGCTTTTGTTGTATGTACTAAATTGTATGTAGTGAAGAAAAATGCGATAAAGTAAGAATAAATAAAAAAATGTTAGAAGATGGTAAAAATACAAAACACTGATAGTATATACAAGAACTGACTGTATTTTTTAATCTGTAAAGTATAACTGTTAATTATGAATTTAACTGATGAAGCGTAAGTGGATATAATTTCAAAGAAGTTGAAACCACCGGTTTTTCGATCTTCGTAGGTTTCTTAGTTGGGTGTTATAATTTGACAGAATTTGACGAAGACTAAAGACCATGACAGTTGATACCCAATAAAATTAATTTAAAAAACTCATAATTCTTTCACCGCTCTTGTTTCTTGGTGGTAATTTTTACTTTCTCTTGCCTATATGAATATATAGGAAGGAAAGTATTGTTTTCATGTCGATTTTTCGAAATCGAGTTTTCACCGGATCTATACGTTTTCAGACCCCCTGAACCCAAAAAACATGTTTTTAGCGATTGGTCTGTGTGTGTGTCTGTGTGTCTGTGTGTGTGTCTGTGTGTCTGTGTGTGTGTGTGTGTGAACAGAATATCTCAAGAACGGAACATCGTACGAACTTGAAACTTGAAACTTAAGTTACATACCACTACCGGACGCGACACGAACATTTTCATCAAAATCGGTCAACCGGAAGTAGTAGTTTATTCGTATAATTTTTCAGTTTTTTGCGATTTCCTCAAAAACTGGTCCTACGATTTTTTTTTAAAATCGCCTATTTTACTCAATTTTTTATTCTCTACAAGATAGGGTAGGCGCCATGTTTGCTGAAATTCTCGGTGAGGCTGTTTTCACGTAAAAACGTTGTTTTTTTAAGATTACGGCTTTAATATAAATTTCAGCGCAAAAACTTATATAATAAAAGTTGTAGAGAATTTAAAAACCTACAACTTCTGTTTCAAACATTTTTTTGTATAACGCTTAGTTTAGCGGTAATTTGCGATTTTCTGTTTTTTTTCTCACGAAAACGTGAGAAAAATCAATTTTTTTAACATTTCGGTCTTAGTATGCATTTTACGACAAAAGTGTATATAATAAAAGTTATAGAAAATTAAAAGATCTACAACTTTTGTTTAGAGAATTTTTCTCTACAGAGCCTAGTTTAGCGTGAAAGAGTGATTTTCCGTTTTTTTTAAGCCAAATTGAGTTCGATTTTCATTTTGCGTCTTCCACTCATGATTAAAATAAGGTTATGTTTTTGAGGTTAGTTGTTGTTTATTTTTAATATTTTATTAATAATGTTAGGTTTATTATTAATTATTTGCATTGGCAAGAGAAAGTTGTGTGAGTGTTTCACACCAGATTTTTAAAATTGGCATCTATCAATTTTCTTTGAACGTCCATCCGTCACATCCAGATGTCAGAAACTATAAGAGTTACCAACAAACGGTTTCGGATTCGTAATCTACACAAAAAGCAGTGATTCGAAATCGGGTTTGAAGTTCCGATTTTGACCGGAAGTGGCCCAAGAGTGTAAGTCAAGAAATCAAAGTGGGAATTCGGAATTAAAAATAATGTCATTCGATTCCTCCTAAAGAGTAGATACAGAAATCATTAATGGTTTTTGTCATAGGTCAAAGGTAAGCCTTTTACTTTCTTATAAAAGCTAAGTGGGTTTAATATCTTACAATAATAATGTTTTTAGAAAAAATTGCCAACAGCCTTGACACGTCGTCTCATGAAAGGGATGTTTGTTTCCTTTTATGTTCGAATTTGAACAAGTACAACCAATGATATCTACGTCTCCTGAGTAACTTTAGGTTAACAACATGCAGCTTAGCGACTTTTACTTGATGTCTAATGCTAGCAGTACACTATTGCCGAATGATTCGCCGAATATTCGGGCCAAGTGGCGACAACGAATCTCAGCGAATGTTCTACACGAACTAACCCAGTACATACTCGTCTATATTCGCGAAACCTCAGTTCGATCGTGTCATCACATAATTCAACGTAGATCAGAAAATGGATTTTGATGTAGGGGTTGCAGCCGCTTTTTATATGTACAGTTATGCCATTAGAGATTCCTTCTTCTTTTTTAATTCTACCGTGGAACGGTTTAATTGTTCGCTTAAACGAACCCACGCGTCGTTTATGTGCTTCTTATCCTTGTGTTTTTATGGCAAGGATCCCATAACACTCCCTCACTATGGTAAGCTTCCAAAAAAACTAAAGTATTTTCATTTGACCATTACATAGCAAAATACGCAGTTAAACAGTTATAAAAAAAATAAATAAAAAGTACACAGTAAATAAATAAGTAAGTAATGAATAAAATAGTAAATAAGTAAGTAGGTAATGAATAAAAAGTAAATAAAAAGTATGGTGTAGAGGCACGGAATAATGTAGCCCGAATGAAGGCGAGTGTGTACTGCTAGCAGTTTGCCCCACTTCGCTCTCGTTATTCGTCTGTATTCGTCCCCTTTGATTCGTGCAAAGTACCGACTCCAGACCGAACTAAGGCCAATACGAACCATGGCGAGGCGAAGTGGAACGAATAACCACAAATACACCGAGTACACTATCGTATTCGCCTGACTTCGCCTACATTCGGCGATAGTGTACTGCTAGCATTAGGGCCATTTCCTGGTTTATTTACTAACATTTTGTTCATAACAGGCAGGTGGGGTGTTAAATATTTGCACCCGATCTGTTAGTTCCAGGGCTACAAAAAATATTTATGTTGCTTATCACATAGCCAGCCAATTATGTGACTGAAGCATTTAATAACAGAACTGGTAAAAGTGTAAAAGATACTAGTTACAGTTATCTCCTCTGAGAGTAATGAATTTCTTCATTATAAAATCAGACTGAAGTGGTGTCATTTGCAGGGTGGAAAGTAGATGCTGTTCGGAAAACGTGACATGCTGATAAGCATACTTTTCTATTAAGTGAGGAAGGCATTGGTAAATCACCCACTCCTCGTTTTACTTAGTAAAACCTCTAAAGATTCAAACCAACCTTTCAGCTGATGAACTAAACAAAAACATACTAACATTGTACAAAATATTTGTTGAAATTTGTTTTGAGGCTCGGATATTTTTGAATTTTTAAAACCATCGAATTATGCAGTTAAGTCTCATGCGCAATTACTAGTTCTACAATAATATCTACTGTATTATTGATGTTGATATTCAAGCATCATGTTTTATTCAATGGGAAGGATATTAACCTCATTTCAAATAAAAACACCTTTAGGTGAATTTTAAATTTGAAAATAACACAAATTTCTTTATTACAAATGTATAACTATACATCACCAAAATCGTTAGAACGTGTTTCTATAAAATTTGATATATTTTAAAGTAAAATCATTTCGATTTTGTAAGAAGCTCATTTGAATATTTTTAAACAAAATTTATTCTAATTTGGTCAAGTGTCAAGTACTGACTTTCATTTTATTTTCATTCGTTATTGAAATTGTAATAAATTTCATTTGTAATACCAAGTTCTTCTTACTAACTACAATATTTTTTTATAACAATTTTATTATTACAGGGTGTCCAAAAGTTATTCGTCTTTATACAAACTGTACTCTTATACTGTTGTTTAGGTGATCAGCCTGTAGGCTGGTTTGAACCTGTAGAGGTTTTACTAAGTAAATCGAGGAGTGAGGTGGTTAACCATGCCTTCCTAACTGAGTGGAAAAGTACACTTATCAGCATGCCAGGCCCTCTGAATAGCATATATTTTCCACTCTGCAAATGACACTTTCACTTCATTC
The DNA here is from genome assembly GCA_035578175.1 of Catonia carolina. NCBI lineage: Eukaryota > Metazoa > Arthropoda > Insecta > Hemiptera > Achilidae > Catonia > Catonia carolina. The sequence continues at coordinate 146,269,411 of JAQMRL010000002.1, forward strand.
ACCACAGGGTCTGGCTGTATAATGAAATTTATTACTTTTACAGAGGAGATAACTCTGATTAGTGTCTTTTATCCCTCTACCTCTTTTGTTCTTAAATGATTCAGTCATTTAATTGGCTCACCATGTGATAAGAAACAGAACTATTTATTTTAGCCGTGCAACTAACAGATTGAGTGTAACTAATTTGACACTCTACCTGTCTGTTATGGGCAATCTTTTACTGGTAATTTAGTTTCTAACAAATTAAGGGGGACCCGGAATGCCTATTTCCGTAATGTTAATGTAAGGAAAATTTTTTTCAAAACCTATTACATTTATCCTGTCCAATTTTCTTGTGGTTACTTCTCAGGGTATTCTACACCCACAAATTTAGTAGCATCTTGAAATATTGTTAGGAAGACATTTTTTTGTTTTAATTACCGCTTTTGAAAATTGTAACTTTTTGCCTATTTAAGTGAAAAATAAATATTTAAACACATTATTTTACTCTAGTATTAACTCAGTACATTGAATTTATGATATGAAAGGCTGTGCAAAAATTTTATTAAAATCCATTCGCAGTTAGCCGAGAAAATATTTCTTAAGCGTCAGAAATGCTATTTACGGGAAACAAGAAAAACTAGGCAACACATTATATCCTCCGTCAAATAGTTCAATATGTTATTTTTTTACAGTTCGGAGGTTAATAAATTATATTCACAGGTGGCCTGGTGCTAACTTATAATTTTAAACAAAAAATATCGCACAAAATAAAAAGATTATGTATTTATCTGTTGTCATTCAAAAAAATTAGAGATGTTATGCAAATGGAACGTTTAAAAAATAACTATTCAACATATTGTTTATTAAAAAAAACTTGCAAAACCCCCGATAACTTATACATATTATATCGTTGAATGCAAAATACTCTGAATTTTAATAATTTGAAAAAACCGGTAAGGTGAAAATTTTCAATTTCTTGCGTTCTGGGTACCCTTAATAAAAGCGACAATTATGTAACAACAAGGGTGACATCACCTTATCTCTGTAAAAACTACTTAACTCTTAAATGTTTTACAAAATTTAATAAAACTTAATTGTTTTTTTAATTAGTTTTAATAACTTACTTGATATTTTGGTGTGCATTCTAGAGTAAACGTATATATTTAAAGTTGTTATTATTTAAGTCATCAGCCGAAAGGTTGGTTTAAACTTCTTGAGGCTTTACTAAAGTAAAACGGGGAGTCAGTTGGTTTATCATTGCTTTCCTCACTGAGTAGAAAAGTATGTTTATCAGCATACCAGGCCGTCTGAAAAGCATCCTATTTCCCAGCCTGCAAATGACTCCTTCACTTCATTCCACCACAGGGTCTGGTTTTCTAATGAAAAATTTATTACTCTCAGAGAAGATAACTCTAATGTATTTTACACCTGTACCTCTACTATTCTTAAATGTTTCAGTCATATTATTGATTGACCATTTGTTAAGAAACAGAACTATTTTTGTAGCATTGAAACTAACAGATTGAGTACAAACAATTTAACACTCCGTCCGCCTGTTATGAGCAGTACTACCGACTAGGAAGAAATTTTTGCGGAGATGAGATTTCTCAGGGCTACAAAGGGATGCACATTAGAGGATAGGTTGAGAAGTGAGGATATACGACAGGAGTTAGGTATATACAGCTTGGAAGATAAGATGAGAGCCTACAGGAGTAATTGGTGCATTCATTTGGAGCGCATGGGGGATCAGCGGTTTCCTCGCTTGGCTAGGTACTACAGACCCAAGGGAAAAAGAAGTGTGGGACGGCCGAGAAGAAGATGGTTTCCGGAACGGGCAGACGTGCCTAATCCTTGAAGTGAAGAAGAAGAAGAAGAAGAAGAACAGACCATGCGGCACTGGGAAATACTATTTAAATCCTACTGATATATTCATATTCACAAATATTTGTATATTCAGGGGAGAGTGTACAGGATTAAGAGAACCTGGCAGAAGAAGGATGTCCTGACTCCAAAATATGAGAACTTGATATGAAAAAACTCAGAAGAGCAATGAACTCTGTAGTGTAATGGAAAAAGAGGAAATTGTTACAATGATCACCACATTCATAACGGATAGGTATCTTCTGAAGAAGAAGAAAAATTATGTAGAATTGTCTTCTTTTTCTTCAAAACAAGGATTAGCCCGCAGCCTATTCTGAACTCACACATTATATCATCTATCTCCATCTTTTCTTAGGTCTAACAAGATCCCTTTTCCCTTTTGGAGCATACCAGTACGCCTTTTTAGGTATCCTGTAATCTGACATTATTTCCATGTGTTGTTACCAACTTTGGCGATAATCTTTTCATCTTTTCATTCAAGTTATAAATACCCAATTCTTACCTTACTTCATCGTTCCTTATTCTGTCCAAGCGTAGTCCTTCGAAGAAATCTCATCACAACCGTCTGAATCCTCTGCTCTTGGGTTTTTGTAGTTGTCCATGCCTCATTTTCATACAGAATAACTGGAAAATTCATAAATTTTTTTTGTAGAATTGTAAGAAGTAAATTCGTTTCTGAAACGTAAAACTTGGAGGTGTTGATTTACTACAAAGTGAAGTTGTAAAGTACCTGGGTATGCATCTTGACAGGCGGTTAACTTGGAAAACCCATGTGAGAATGAAGAGGAACGAATTAAATCTGAAATACAAAAGGATGTACTGGCTGATTAATGGGAACTCTTCACTCTCTCTTGAGAATAAGTTGCTGATTTACAAAATGTTACTAAAACCAGTTTTGTTGTACGGCGTTCAACTTTGGGGAACTACCAGCAGAAGTAACATAGAGATAATTCAAAGGTTCCAAAATAAGGTTCTTCGGGCTATAACAAGGGCACCATAGTTTGCAAGGAATGCAGAAATACAACAGTATTGCAACCTTTCTGATGTAATGGACGAGGTCAGGCGTTTTAACAGAAAATATCAGAATATCAGGCTAGACTTGAAAGCCACGAAAACGAATTAGCCATAAATCTTCTAAATAATGCAGAAGAAGTTAGGCGCCTGAAACGTTACCATGTTTTGCACTTGTCTGAAAGAGTTTAAATGTACATAAAATTATATTGAAAAGTATTCCATATTGTAAAATGTAAATATCTTTGAACATAGTCATTTTCTCTTTTAACATACGTATAATAATTGATACAATGAGAGGTACTCAGGATAATGAGGCCTCAACTTGTGATTTGTAAATTCAAAAGATTTGTTTATAGTTTGTTTTCAAAAAACTGATTGCAAATAATGTAATTTAAAAAAAAAATTTCTGAAACGTATTTCTTTTGAAACATCTTATATCTTATCATAGTGTATTGTAAATGAAACGTATATGAAAGGGTAGATTGCTTTCAACTTATTTTTAGTTTTTACGGCGTTTGGCTAATAATAATATCGGATTTTTGAACCCGACTCTTTATCAAATTCACGCACTTGCATCGCATATCTATCTACCTGCCCGTGCGATCGTGAAGTCTATGAATGGTCCCATATTCGACATTAGATTTAGTACCTGTCATTTTTATAGCCGTATCATAAAATTATATTATTATTGAAGCCTTCTCAATAAAATAAAATTATGTTAGAATCAAAAGAATATAAATATGTTAATTTTTCTTTTTATGTTATAAATCAATGAAACGTTAATCCGCCGAATATATTTTTTTGCATTTAAATTAAACCCTCAGGTCGGTTTTCTATATTTGCATCACGATCGTTAAATTTAAGTTGCAAATTGAACATTTTTACTTCAATAAATACACTTTTTAACATAATTCGACGTTAAGTGTGCTAATACTTTCAGGTAATAAATATTTCTTATTATCTATAAGTAAGTGATAAATTTATTATCTACGAATTTTAAATTAATTCTCATGTTATTTATGTATTCTTGCTTAACCAAAATTAAATCATTTATTATGTTTAATAATATTACATTACAATTTGGCAAATCATTCAAACGTGTAGCAACGAAAATATTTTTAACCTCTTCCGATATCGCTACGATACAATATTGCTTAAGATCAAGGATAGAAGAAACTGGAATAGCATACAAAAAATTCTGGTGTGAAACACTCACACGACTTTCTCTTGCCAATACGAATAATTTACAATAATGCTAACATTAGTAATAAAACATTAGAAATAAACAAAAAAACTAACCTCAAAAAACATAACCTTATTTTAATCATATATGAATGACGCAAAATGGAAATCAATCTCAGTTTGGCTTAAAAGTACGGAAAATCACTCTTTCACACTAAACTACTCTCTGTAGAGAAAAATGCTCTAAATAAAAGTTGTAGATCTTTTAATTTCCTATAAATTTGATTATAAACACTTTTGTCATAAAATGAATACTAAGACCGAAATCTTAAAAAAATCGATTTTTCACACGTTTTTGTGAGGAAAAACAGAAAATTGCTAATTACCGCTAAACTAAGCGTTATACAAAAAATATTTCAAATAAAAGTTGTAGAATTTTAAATTCTCTACATTTTTTTTCGAATAGCTCTTTAACGAGAGCACGTTAAATCAATATTTCGGGTGTTTCTTCATGTCCTATGCTGCTCCATTCTCTTCCTTACCCACACCTCCTTCATCCTTCTTGATCTGTCCATCTTCAGTTGGTCCATATTGTGGGGTTCACACCTCCTCCTCTCACTTTCCTCCCTAAAGGTCACTCTCTCAACTTTACCCCTAAAAATCTCTCTATTGCATATGTCTTCTGTGGTAATCCCTGCCGTTAAGCAATCTGACAGCGTTTCGGTGAACCATGCTGGCTTAATCTTAAGTTTCATTATCCTCTCATAGACCTGTTTTTCTAGCCGATTATTGTCCATTCTCGCTATATGACCAAAAAACATAAGTTTGAAGTTCGTACGATGTTCCGTTCTTGAGATATTTTGTATACCTACACACACGCACACACACACACACTCACACACACACACACACACATACACACGCGCGCGCGCACACACACACACACACACACACACAGAGAAAGAGAGAGAGAGAGAGAGAAACACACACACAGACATACACATACAGACACACATACAGACCAATCGCTAAAAACATGTTTTTTGGGTCAGGGGGTCTGAAAACGTATAGATCCGGTGAAAACTCGATTTCAAAAAATCGACATGAAAACCATACTTTCCTTCCTATATATTCATATAGGCAAGAGAAAGTAAAAATCTGGTGTTAAACACTCACAAAATTCGTTCTCGTCAATGTAAATAATTAACAATATAACTCATGATACACTGTATACTGTATACTAACTACTAACTGTATACTAAAACTACAGATATAGTCACTTGAGTCACAAGTTTGCCCTTGTTTGCAACGAGGGGTAAAGGGAGAAAAGCATCAGTGCGCATGCACGATTGCTTTAATTTCAGTACAACTTATACCATACCCAGAACATATTGTACAGTATATCGTGGAACCTTTTGTAGTGTAATCGATGTCCAGTGGTAGAATATTTATAATCAATATTTGTAAGACAACAAATAAATAAATTTATTTGATTCTCGTCAAAAACAGAATATAACACACATTTTAAAATAATAATTAAAAGTTTTAAAATTTTTTAATAACACTTTAAAATAATTAAGATCTTTGATTAAAATACTTCTTGATTAAAATAATTCTATATTGTTGGTTCCTTTTCTTAAAAATTGTAAAACGTCTCTCCTCATAAAAGTTTTAAAACAGAATGAAACTTCAACAATCCTTTTCTTAAATTTTAATTTAAATTTAAATTTTCTTTTTTTTTATATCACTCACATCTGGAGATGGTAAATCATCTGACGTATTTGTTTATGTTGGGGTGTAAATGTAACAAATGTTGACATGTCTTGTTTATTTCGAGTGTGTGAAGGGTATGTGTGTACGTGTGTGTTTACGTGTGTATTTTTAGTTGTGTGTAAGTTTGCATGTTTACAATTGTTTGTTTATATACGTGTCTCCTATTACCATCTATTACAATCGGTTAACTGTACGAATATAACCGTTTGTTAACGTAAACAGAAATGTCGGTTTCTCGAAACCGTGGTCGAACTATTTACAGTGCTGAACGCAATGTAACAAAATGTTGTAAAGTTGAAGCTAAACAAAAATTCCTATCCGTACCTCTTAACAAAAGCCGTGAGTGACCGGCTAACTACTGTGATTGTTTTCTTTCCATAATTCGAAATATAAAGAAGGAAGTTAAAGTCAGTGACGAAGCTAATTCTTCATCAACAGTTTTGTTGACACCTGGTAAAAAATGGAAACGGTTAGGTAGATTAGGGTAACTAGTGAGTCTGATTGTAAAGACACCGATGACAGCGGTAGTAAAGAAGGCGATTCATTCGTAGAAAATTTTGTTCCAATGGAATACAGTAGCTGGTAATTATAGTAAATTAAACATTTTTAGTCATATAATTAAGCTATAGACAATATTACAGTTCATATTTATTTCTCATAAGGTTTATGTAGAAAACATTTTCTCGGAGTAAACCACAGCTCTGCCCATAACAGATAGGTGGAGTGTCAAATTATTTACACTCAATCTGTTAGTTGCAGGGATAAAATAAATAGTTCTGTTAGTTATCAAATGGTGAGCCAATTAAATGGCTGAATCATTTAAGAACAGAAGAGGTAGAGGTACTGTGACACTAATCAGAGTTATCTCCTCTAAAAGTAATGAATTTCATTATACAGCCAGACCCTTTGGTGAATGAAGTGAAGGTGTCATTTGCAGAGTGCAAAATATGTGCTTTTCAGAAGGACCGGCATGCTGATAAGCGTACTTTTCCACTCAGTGAGGAAGGCAAATGTAAACCACCTCACTCCTCGTTTTACTTAGTAAAACCTTTAGAGGTTCAAACCAGCATTTTGGCTGTTGACCTAAACAACAACAACAAACCACAGCTATGACAAAATATATGTAGAAACTGCACGGTAGTGAAATTAAATTGAGTCTCACTGTTGAGGTGTGCAGCACTTCAAATTTTCACTTCCCTTCCTCACAGCCAATCCATACGCAAAAGGCAATTTCGTGACTAGAGTATCTATACTATCTGAAAAATTAATTTCTTTAAATTTTATTAATTTTAGTAGAAAAATTATACAATTTATTTATTCTATTTTTTGTAGCCCTGGAACTAACAGATTGAGTAAAAATAATTTAACACTACACCTTCCTGTTTTGAGTATATTCTATGACAACATCTTAGTAGTTACAGAATCAATCAAGATTGTTTTAAATGAAGTAAAATATTCTTCATCTTCTTCTTCTTTCTCTCTCCCCATGTGCCTTACAGCGTCGGGGTAGTCTCGGACAACTTCCTCCATTGTTCCTGTCCTGTCCGAGGCTATTTATGTGACTTTGAATCCGCTTTTTCAACGTGTGGGTGATTGGCCCAACGACGTCGTTTTTGGAGTACTTCTTCGTCTGGCTCCTACCCTTTGACCTGTCCGGCTTGGGAGGCCCTGCTGGTAGTTACACTACCGCCGGCATAGCTCTCCGGGTCTTGGGAGCACGCAAGCCCCTCCACCATCTACAAGGTCCTCTACTCCCTAGGAGGGGAAGTAAAATATTTTGTATTAAAATTCTTGAAATATACTCATGCAACTTAAGTTTTTTTATGTGTTCATCAGAATGAAAAAAAAACTTGATTAATTTTTCACTATCAATTTATAATAATGTAGCGGTGTAAATTAGATTAAAAATGAAACTAAAATACATTTTATGATAAAGATAAATTATTTTATAATAATATAATATAATAAAATATACGAATAATAATACAATTTTCATTCAATCACGTTATTTAATAATAATAATAATAAATAGCTTATTTAATGAAAGATATAGATGGCCGATTGAGGTTTTTAAGTGGGCTTATCATATCAGGTTAAACAGGCTTTAGTTGTCTTAAATAATCTTTATTAGATAGAAAATAACAGATCTGAAAAGAAACCCATCATTTTTGACTACAATTTACCGACCTTTTATGAGCGTTAATAATATTATACTTAGTATATTGTTGCGTTTAAAAATAATACAAAGCGGCAGAGTGGATGATTATTATTGCGGCCAAAGTATGCTTATAAAACGTACTTCCAGTTTTAGATTGGTACATCTTCTAAAATGTGTGCAAATGGGGTCGTAAATCTATTACATGAAGACGCGCCTACATAATGTTTATAATTTACTCTTTTATATTTCATCCTAATATAATCCTTCGGTCCTTATACTTTACGGTCTAATTTTCTATGTGATTTCTATTTTAGATGTAATATTTAAGTTCTGGTTTTTTACTTGTTTTTTCTTTAAGCTTATTGAAACAAGCGGTACTTTTTTTATAATTTTAAATCATGTAATACGGTACTTAATCATTGCTTTAATCAAGTCTAAATTTTATACGGAGGAAAAAAACTATAATTTGTATAATCGTAATGTGATGTATTATAACTAAATGATTTTGGTTATATTAATATCATGTTAAGGATTACATTAAAAAAAATAGTTTAACGTTTCTTATCATATGATCACTCAATTATATGACTGAAGTAGTTAAGATGAGAAGAAGAAGTAGAGGTGTAAAAGACACTAGTTAATGTTGTCTCCTCTGAGAATAATGAATGTCATTTTACAGCCACACCCTCTGGTGAATGAAGTAAAGGTGTCATTTTTAGGGTGGAAAGTAGATGTTTCTTGGAGAGCTTGGCATGCTGATTAGCATACTTTTCCACTTAGTGTGGAGGGAATGGTAAACCACCTCACTTGGTGAGGTGTAAAAGACACTAATTAATGTTGTCTCCTCTGAGAATAATGAATTTAATTCTACAGCCACACCCTCTGGTGAATGAAGTAAACGTGTCATTTTTAGGGTGGTAAGTCGATGTTTCTCGGAGGGCCTGGCACGCTGATAAACATACTTTTCCACTTAGTGAGGAGGGCAAATGTAAACCACCTCACCGCTCGTTTTACTTCGTAAAGCCTTTAGTCTAGAGATTCAAACCAGCTGATGATCTAAACAACAATATCATGTTATCTTAGCATTTTGCACACTAAATTTAGGAAACACACCGGGTTCATCTTGTGGTAAAACCACCTCCAATAATCAGAAGTTCAACAGCTGATTTTTGATGACGAATGTTTCTGGTTCAAATCCTGGTAAAGGTAGTTAATTTTATACGGATTTGAATACCAGTCCAGTGGTTGCCGGTGTACTTTGATGGTTGGGGTTCAATTAACCATACTCTCTCCGGAATGGTCGGTCTGAGTCTGTACAAGATTACACCTCATTTACAAGTCATATATATCATCCTCATATTATTTTGGCCGAATAAGTTGATTTGTCCTATTTTTCCGTGTTCCTAGAAACGATTGCTAGGTCACCTGCAAAAGGAAAGCAGTCATCCTTATACAGTTATTTGATCCTTATATATTTGCACTTGATTTAACAATCCTTTATTGACAAGTTCAAATTCCCGTTCTTGAAGACAGTCCATCACCCTGCCTTAGTGTAAGTGCACAGTGGACGCTAGTCGCAGTTGCTGGTGACAAGTCGCTTACATGTGGCAGAAATATATACCGCTAGCAAAAAAAGTCATTATATTTTAATCAGACGACTCACAGTAAACGCTGGTGGGGGTACCTGCGCGCTGGTCATCTGCGCATATCAGCTCACTAGTTCGTTTTGCATAAATCGGCCTGCTGCTTTGCTGGCAGGTTGCTAAGTGTGCTTGGCGTCTCATACGTATTCATAAATAATAACAACTCGTTAATTAATTATAATAACATAGATTCATAAAAATAGCTTTAAAAAATTATTGAACCCACCGGGTTGGTCTAGAGGTAAAGTTGTCGCCAAAATCAGTTGTTTAACCGCTGATTTTCGGAGACGAAGGTTCCTGGTTCAAATCCTAGTAAAGGTAGTTACTTTTATGCGGATTTGAATACTAGACAGTGGTTGCCGGTGTGCTTTGATGGTTGGGGTTCAATTAACCATACTCTCTCAGGAGTGGTCGCCCTGTGTCTGTACAAGACTACACCTCATTTACACGCCACACACATCATCCTCATCTCATTGGGTCATGGGGTTGCTTATTGTTCTGAATTGAACAGATTGCAACGTACACATATTAGGAATTTAAAAAAAAAAATATTACAGGCCAAACAATGCTTTATAAAATTGAATATCGGCATTATAAATGTTCAAAATACGTACTACCTCGAAGCAGGGTAATCACAAGTCTTTCTTCTGGAAATATTGGTTGCTTGTGCAAATTGCACCATTCGTTTCGTAGGGGAAGTTTATTTTTGACATAAAATTAAACGTTTCCAGAGTCATTATCATGTATTTAAAAACCCTGTCTTAATAATTTTTTAATAGCCGAAAAAGATAATGATACTTGCCGTACAATTTTCTGTTCTTATTAATGTTACTAACGGTATCGTCTTTAAAAGATAAAACTTTTTTATAAATGTTTTCCATAAGAAATAAATTCATCATCGTTGATGCTACTGGAACTCATCTTGAAATACCGACAACTAAATTATGGTTTAAGCGCGTATTAGATGTTCCCACTGTGCGCACTCGTGAGCGTGAAGCAGTACCTGCGACCAGTGGCCATGTGCTGTTTTACGGGGGTGCTAGGGGGTGCGCCGCACCCCCAGATTTTTGGGATGATAATTTTTTATAGATAAATAAAAATGTTTTCTGTTATAGTAATTTTATCAATTTTGTTTGAAACATTCTTTATTTAATTTAGAATAAACTTCATTAATAGTAAGATGTTAAAACTGCGATAACGCATGAGACATAAGGCTCGCCATGTCATACCTTCCAGTGAGTTCGCACCCCCAGATATCAAGACCTAAATCCGCCCATGGCCATCTAGCAACCTGAAAACAGCAACCTGCGTCTAGCGTTTACTGTGTGCTTACCATAACGCCTGTTTTAATTTAAAGTCTTTGGAAATTTCTTCTAGAATTTTTTTTTTTTAATTCATTTATTTAACATCGTATCAACTACAACGGTCATTAGCGATGACGTTGGGGTGTAACTTTTTTGTACAATGGAGGATGAAATGATTTTTTTTAACGCATGAAAATATGCCGTGCCTGAGTAGGATTCGAACCCAGGACCGCATGATGAGATTCGAGCACGTTACCAACTGCGCCAATGCAGCCGGCTCTAGAAATTTTACTTTTGAAACAATTTATGAAAACAACATAGAAAAAGCTTAGGTAGTTAACCAGGACAGAAAAGTTATTATTGAACAAATAAAATTTTTCTGAAGTTTTTATAACGAAAATCTTAATTTTACAATGTTGTTTAGGTCAACAGCCGAACAGCTGGTTTGAACCTGTAGAGGTTTTACTAAGTAAAACGAGGAGTGAAGTGGTTTACTTTGTCTTCCTCACTGAGTGGAAAAGTACACTTATCAGCATGCCGGGCCCTCTGAAAAGCACATATTTTCTACTCTGTTAATGACACCTTCACTTCATTCACCACAGGGTCTGGCTGTATAATGAAATTCATTACTTTCAGAGGAGATAACTCTGATTAGTGTCTTTTACACCTCTACCTCTTCTGTTCTTAAATAAATCAGTCATTTAATTGGCTGACCATGTGATAAGAAACAGAACTATTTATTTTAGCCCTGCAACGAAATTTTACAATAGTAATTACATACTACGAAATTTTTGTTATCGTAAATTCAATTTTATCAGTTGACATCATTATTTAGTCTCAGACCTAACCACATTGTAATATTTTTATTTCCTATTAATTGCTCTGAAAATTTATTTTTAATTTAGTAGTATTATTTATATTACAAATAAATAAATAATTTATTGTGGTAAAGAAAATAGATGAGAAAGAAAACATAATAATTATATTGGACAGGCTATTTAGATGACAGAATAGAACTTGATAATACGTAGCTTGTGAATCAATATTCTTTGAAACATCATTAAGTTTAAAGTTAATTTTTCTTTAAATATGAAGAAAAAATTAAGTATAAGAAAGAGAATGCAATCATCCAGTTAATAAATTAACTTAGTTAATCACGTAACGAAATCGATAAAATATTGGTGTTGTGTTTTTTTATATTGTTTTCAACAAAGGTTTAGAATATTTTCTACGGCGTGCTTTAGTAGAATTTTATGATGACTTCATATTTTTGAAACAGACGTTATTATAATTTACAACACTGTGTTGTACAGTATTCCATATCCACTTTTCTATCCACTAATATAAATAGTTAGTTGTTTACAGAACCGTATCATAATAATGTCAACGCGATGTGTTTTTGAACTTTCACCTTTCCAACGATCGCATAAAAGTACACCTGATATGTTTTTATAGCTTAATAGATTTTGTAAAACATGATCTTTTAAAGAAAGCAATACGGTATTTTTAAATTATTGCATTCTTTCAAACAATTTATGTTGTTTAAAGATAATGATAGGTAAAAAACAGGGCAAATAATAATACAAGTGATGTAAAGAAAAAACACTGTTACTACAAAAAACATAAACACAAAACCATTATGAATTCCGTGAACAAAATATTATTATGAATAGTTAAAAAATAAAATATAATATAAAGTATTAATTTATGTGAGAACTAGCGGTTAAACTTATTGTTACATGAAACATCTAGTTAAAGAAGTGGAGCCTTCAAAGTATGAGGTTTATTAATTATTTCTACCTGCATCATTAGACTTCAGGTGTGTCAGACGTGCTTAAGAAGTTTGAAAGAATATTTAAAAAATGTAAAACTAAACGAACCGAGCCAAGTTTGGACTGTTAATTACTAAATTTAAGGGCTTCTTTGTAGCAAAAATGTAGAACAACGGATGGACGAAACAAAGAAGAAAATCCCACTGTAAAAGAATTCTCAGAGTATGCAGAAAGAGCTTCCTGTAATGTTTAAAATACTTAACGTAGTGTAAAATGGCACAAAACAAGAAAACAAACAAATTACATTAAGTTATTTTCGAAGTTAGTTTGGCTTTTATTATATTTGTTTTTTTCCAAACAGCCCTTCCAAGAGAGCGCGCCAAATCAATATTCGAATTACATTACAAGTAGTAGGTTACTTTTTCATGTTTTGTGCACGTTTCCTTTTCTCTCAGAATTTCTTCATTCTCTCGGTTCTTTCCTTCTTAAGTTGTTCAGTAACATTGAAATAATTCAACGGTTTCAGTCAAAAATACTTCGAAACATCATGGACTCACCTTGGTACATATCCAACACTATATTGCACAGAGACACGAACACTCCCACGGTACACGAAGCTATACAGAAATTTTGCACCAGTTACCAAACAAGACTTGAAAATCATCAGAATCCAGAAGCCATCAATCTCCTAGACAACAGTGGAACACACAGAAGACTATGCAGACTACACCCTACAGATTTATTTTAATATGTGATTGTGTAATTTATTTTACGATCGCAAGATCACTTCAACAAAATGGGAAATTTTATAGAGTAATACCAAGGGGTATTACTTACTCAAGATTTATACTTACAACACATCTACTCATTGTTCTATGAGAGCAGATCGTAGATTTACGGTTATTCAAAAAAAAAAAAAAAAAAAAAAGAAAAAAAAAGTTGTTCAATGTTGTAGGGTTCATGTTTCTTCATTTTACTGTCTATCCTGAAGATCACTTTCTGGCTTTGTTTTCTGAAAATTTCCCTATTTTGTACGTCTTCTGTGTCAATTTTTACATCTTTAAGACCATAATTGTTTAAATGAAAAATTAGCCCAGTCAGTCAGTTGGTAGAAAGTCACTATTATTTGTTAAGTAACACCGGTTGGGCAAGCGACTTTGTATGGTGACCAGTTAACAGCAATCCATGAACAAACTCTACTGAGGGTCCCTGTTCAAACTCATGTCTAATCCACGTCAAAAAAAAAACAGCAAACAAGCAGCGATCAAATTGGATACTTATCAACAATGTACAGTTCCCGATAACAAATAAAAGCTAAAAAAAAAAATTTCTTACGGTTCAGATTCCGTGGGATACCCGGTATACTCGTATACCAACGCAAGTTCTACCCGCTCAGCCTGAATCCTGAATCCTGGTTGAGAGGGCTGAGAAGCCCTATGATGGCGACATCGTGTTAAGGAACACCTGATCGCTCGGGGAACAATTTTACCGAATAATTGCAACCTTATGAAATTTAGGGGGAATTTTATAGTTTAAAATTAGGAAATAGGATTCTGGCTCTTGCGGGATTGGGACTGGGACTTCAAAGGAGGTAATGTATTTTAAGAAGTTACTCGTGGATGAAAATTTATATTAAGGGACAAGTGGGTTTAAGAGCGGCTCTTTTCTTTTATTTTGTTTTTCAGTGGCCTTTTTCAGTTATGTGGGAGTTTTATTGTCTTGGGGAGGGAAAGGCACGCACCGTACTTAACGTAGACAAATGGTACAATTTTAGGTAGGAGTTAGTTTATGATTTTAGGGGTGACGGAAAGGGTAGAGTTTGGCATAATCACCGGCCTTTTATTTTCTAAGTGTTTAATAATTTAAAATGGCGGCTCTTTTCACCGTAGTGGAGTGATTATGCATAGGAACATGGGGAGAACTACCAACTGGGGGGCGTGAGTCATACAAGTAGATGAAGGGGCATGGGTATATAAGAGGAATACATGGCGGAATAAAACCGTGGCAACTCTAAATTTTGATAAGTGGGTCATACTGGAATTTAGATAAAGTCGTGGAATGGTAATGGCATAAAGACTTCGGGTGGATGTGGGCGTCGGTACAAGTCCTGAATGATCTGGGGTCCGTCAGTTTTCCCGGCGTCGTGGAGCCGTTTCGAGGTATTGCAAATAAAGTCCTCCATAGAGGGGAAGAGAAGGTGTTCGTGTACGATGCGCTCAGCCTGATTTTTGTGGTATTGATTTTTCTTGATATGAAAAACAAGGTGACCATTCTATAATGTATCATATATGTTGATATGTGTATTGATATATTATATGTTGGTTTCAAGTACCCTGTGCTCGCCTCCCATCATGCGGTCTTGGGTTTGAATCCCATTCAGGCACGGCATATTTTCATACGTTACAAAAATCATTTCATCCTTCACCATCTGCATTAGCAGTAATTGCAGAACAGTCAGACGTAAAAATAAAAATCAAGTCCCCTGTGCTTTTTTTTTGATCCTGAAACTGGATGTTTTCATCACTTACCCTTCGAATATGTTCTCATTAAAGAAACCCCGCCCCGTCATCTCGACCCGTTTGACCAGGTGGTAATCCCCACGATATCAACAATAACATCTTCTATCAGTTTCAATTTCAGTTAAAGTTTTTAATTACCTTTATAACAAACTTATTACAAAATAATTACACTGTTAAAAAACTTACTAGAGGTAAAGTCGCCAAATCAGCTGTTAAACAGCTGATTTTCGGAGACGAAGGTTCCTGGTTCAAATCCTAGTAAAGGTAGTAACTTTTATACGGATTTGAATACTAGACAGTGGTTACCGGTGTACTTTGATGGTTGGGGTTTAATTAACCATACTCTCTCAGGAATGGTCGGCCTGGGTATGTACAAGACTACACCTCATTTACACGTCATACACATCATCCTCATCTCATTCGGTCACTGGGTTGTATCTAAATTGAACAGATTTCAACGTACACAAATTAGGAATAAAAATTAATAAAAAAAACTTTTATTTTCTAAATAAGTGTTTAAAATTGATTCAACTTCCTCGAATATTTTTTTGCATATTTTCAAAAATTGCTAACAAGTTTTAAAAGATTATCTACTAAGTTATAATTTAACAGTTAACATATTAAAATTATAACAGGTTGGATTTGTTGTTCTAGGCTATATGATGTGTTGCTTATACAACAAGACTGCTGACTAGTTTAAAATATTTTAGAATTTTTAAAATCAGAGTTTAAATTGTAATATTTTGAATATGTTAAATTAAAATTATATATTTTATATCCGACCTACGCTTTAGTTTCTTTTCTAAAGAATAACTATGTGTAGTTTAAAGGGATAAAATAATACATAATATTATAAGAAATTAAGCACATTAAAGTTGAATGATTTTTAAAATGTGTATGTATGTATTTTATAAAATACAAAATTGAAAAGTGAAAAATAATTTTGTTGAGAGCCGACAAATGTCTGACCGGAGGGCAATTTTTTTTCATCAAAGGCTATCGTACAATATTCACCTGCCAAGATACTTCCATTTATTCTCATTTGCTTATAGTACCATAAGAAGAGTAGAGTACCTGTACCTATGCTGTGTATCCTACCAGGTCGCCCACACACTCATGTAATACCGGCCGGTATTATGACCTCATCTTCTTATCTTACCTTTTTCATCTTCTTCATTTTCTACTTCTTCAAATTCTCTAAATTCTTCTTCTTCTTTTTTTTATCTAAAACATAGTTCAAGGGCACTTTCTTTCTCTCTTACTCTCACCTACACTTTAAAATTTACCAACTAAAGAAAGGAAATTCGTTCACAGTATAACGTTTCAAAGTTTGAAATTATGAAATCTGTGACAATTAAAAAGTAAAATAGAATTCAGTTAATTAGGACCAGTAAGGTCAAGTAAAAACGTGATAAGATGACATGAATTGCTTTTATACGCTTTAAAACTCGTAAACTTTATGTTGTTTAGGTCAACAGCCGAAAAGCTGGTTTGAACATCTAGAGGTTTTACTAAATAAAAACGAGAAGTGAGGTGGCTTACCATTGTCTTCCTCACTGAGTTGAAAGAGTATGCTTATCAGCATGCCAGGCCCTACGAAAAGCACCCACTTTCCACCATACAAATGACACCTTCACTTCATTCACCACAGGGTTTGGCTGTATAGTGAAATTCATTACTCTCACAGAAGATAACTATGACTAGTGTCTTTTACATCTCTACCTCTTCAGTTTTAAATAGTTCAGTCAAATAATTGGCTGACTATGTGATAAGAAACAGAACTATTTTTTGTAGCCCTGGAACCTACAGATCGAGTGAAATTAATTTAACACTCCACCTGTCCATTATGGGCAACTTTATGGTAAAGGAAATTAAGGGGAGAATTGCGCCCTATCCTTCTTCATGTTAAGGTTTGTAGGCTACCTTTTTTAACCAACCAACCAGTAAAGTTATCTTCATTCTGTTCTTTTGTATGTGAATTCAGAAATTTTTTACACTTTTTGTCAGGTGCTTTCTACAAAATAACGTTTAGAAATTTTTTTACTGAATTTTAAAATTCCAAATATAACTGCACAAAAAAACCGCTTTTAAGGTTCTTTTCTCAAAAAGCTATTCAAGATAATAATATAATTCTCTGATATATATTACCCAAAAATTTCAAAGTTATATATTTAGTAGAACCTGAGAAAAAGTTACTTAACCCTTAAAAATTTAATTTACGGAAAAGAAAAAAAGAAATTCTTCCCTTATCGCACAGGAAGGATGATCTGGACCTTCCTCTTCTTTGTACAAGTCCTCTAACTTCTTTTCACCAAATGTATTTTTTTTATTGGTTTTTAATATAATTCTTCCAAACATTTTTCACTTTTTGATATGCGCTGTAAATCTAACTTCAACATCAACTTACAGAATTTTTAGCCAGGATCTAATCCTAATTCCATCAGTACACGAAAATAAATACAAAATAAAAAAAAAATCTGGTGTGAAACACTCACACAACTTTCTCTTGCCAATGCAAATAATTAACAATAAACCTAACATTAGTATTAAAACATTAGAAATGAACAAAAACTAACCTCAAAAACATAACCTTATTTTAATCATGAGTGAATGACGCAAAATGACAATCGAACTCAATTTGGCTTAAAAATACGGAAAATCACGCTTTCACGCTAAACTAAGCTCTGTAGAGAAAAATGCTCTAAACAAAAGTTGTAGATCTTTTAATTTTCTATAAATTTAATTATATACACTTTTGTCGTAAAATGCATACTAAGACCGAAATGTTAAAAAAATCGATTTTTCTCACGTTTCCGTGAGAAAAAAACAGAAAATCGCAAATTACCGCTAAACTAAGCGTTATACAAAAAAATGTTAGAAATAAAAGTTATAGAATTTTAAATTCTCTACAACTTTTATTATATAACGTTTTGCGCTAAAATGCATATTAAAGCCGCAATCTTAAAAAAACAACGTTTTTACGTGAAAACAGCCTCACCGAGAATTTCAGCAAACATGGCGCCTACCCTATCTTGTAGAAAATAAAAAATTGAGTAAAATAGGCGATTTTAAAAAAAATCGTAGGACCAGTTTTTGAGAAAATCGGAAAAAAGTGAAAAATTATTCGAATAAACTACTACTTCCGGTTGACCGATTTTGATGAAAATGTTCGTGTCGTGTCTGGTAGTGATATGTAACTTAAGTTTCAAGTTTCAAGTCCGTACGATGTTCCGTTCTTGAGATATTCTGTTCACACACACACACACACACACACTCACACACACAGACCAATCGCTAAAAACATGTTTTTTGGGTTCAGGGGGTCTGAAAACGTATAGATCCGGTGAAAACTCGATTTCGAAAAATCGACATGAAAACAATACTTTCCTTCCTATATATTCATATAGGCAAGAGAAAGTAATACTTTTATTTCTCCTATTTTCAAGTTTTTGGTTAACATTTTTAAGCAGATTTCAAAACACATAATAGGTAAAAATCCGGATATCGATTTTTACTTTCTCTTGCCTATATGAATATATAGGAAGGAAAGTATTGTTTTCATGTCGATTTTTCAAAATCGAGTTTTCACCGGATCTATACGTTTTCAGACCCCCTGAATCCAAAAAACATGTTTTTAGCGATTGGTCTGTGTGTGTGTCTGTGTGTCTGTGTGTCTGTGTGTCTGTGTGTCTGTGTGTCTGTGTGTGTGTGTGTGAACAGAATATCTCAAGAACGGAACATCGTACGAACTTGAAACTTGAAACTTAAGTTACATACCACTACCGGACGCGACACGAACATTTTCATCAAAATCGGTCAACCGGAAGTAGTAGTTTATTCGTATAATTTTTCAGTTTTTTGCGATTTTCTCAAAAACTGGTCCTACGATTTTTTTTAAAATCGCCTATTTTACTCAATTTTTTATTCTCTACAAGATACGGTAGGCGCCATGTCTGCTGAAATTCTCGGTGAGGCTGTTTTCACGTAAAAACGTTGTTTTTTTAAGATTACGGCTTTAATATAAATTTTAGCGCAAAAACTTATATAATAAAAGTTGTAGAGAATTTAAAAACCTACAACTTCTGTTTCAAACATTTTTTTGTATAACGCTTAGTTTAGCGGTAATTTGCGATTTTCTGTTTTTTTCTCACGAAAACGTGAGAAAAATCGATTTTTTTAACATTTCGGTCTTAGTATGCATTTTACGACAAAAGTGTATATAATAAAAGTTATAGAAAATTAAAAGATCTACAACTTTTGTTTAGAGAATTTTTCTCTACAGAGCCTAGTTTAGCGTGAAAGTGTGATTTTCCGTTTTTTTAAGCCAAATTGAGTTCGATTTTCATTTTGCGTCTTCCACTCATGATTAAAATAAGGTTATGTTTTTGAGGTTAGTTGTTGTTTATTTTTAATATTTTATTAATAATGTTAGGTTTATTATTAATTATTTGCATTGGCAAGAGAAAGTTGTGTGAGTGTTTCACACCAGATTTTTTTTCTTGCACTGCTCCTCTTAAAACTGTGGTTTCAGGGTAAAAGTACATTACACCAAAAACACAATTTTCCGCGGAAGCAGTTTAAACGTTCAAACTGCTTTGGAAAAATCATAGAAACAATTTCATCGCATACCATATTTCCGTCCATTTAGGAAAATACTTAGCCTACATAATATAATTTGGTGAAGAAAAATCAATTTCTTTATTAACTTATTTAATAAAAAAAAAAACGACTTTTGTTGTATTAGTACCAATCTGGTAACAAGTGAAAGTACGACATATTTTTACTTGTGTATCTTTATCTAGTCATGTTTTGGAAATTTTCAATTGCGAATAACTACATAAATAAATTTATAGGGTACTACAGTTTTTCTGAAATATGATTAGATTAGAATTTTAATCTTGGATAGAAGGAAAAGAACTTCAGTTGGCTTACGTTCATTTACCAAGCTATATATAAAAGTGGTAATTTTACTACAATTAAAACTACACTCGTGTAGATAAATGTAGTTATACCTAAAAAGTATGAACTCAAAATGACTGAGCAAATTCTCTTAAAAGTTTACTTAACAATTTTTATGCAAAAGTAAAGTTATATTTTCATTACTTGTGTATTTTCGATCAGCCCGTATCTTTTAATGCATATAAGATAGGACTTTCGTACATTTACTCGTTTGTAGACCAAAACAAAGATGATTTTTACTTTCTCTTGCCTATATGAATATATAGGAAGGAAAGTATTGTTTTCATGTCGATTTTTCGAAATCGAGTTTTCACCGGATCTATACGTTTTCAGACCCCCTGAACCCAAAAAACATGTTTTTAGCGATTGGTCTGTGTGTGTGTCTGTGTGTGTGTGTGTGTGTGAACAGAATATCTCAAGAACGGAACATCGTACGAACTTGAAACTTGAAACTTAAGTTACATACCACTACCGGACGCGACACGAACATTTTCATCAAAATCGGTCAACCGGAAGTAGTAGTTTATTCGTATAATTTTTCAGTTTTTTGCGATTTTCTCAAAAACTGGTCCTACGATTTTTTTTAAAATCGCCTATTTTACTCAATTTTTTATTCTCTACAAGATAGGGTAGGCGCCATGTTTGCTGAAATTCTCGGTGAGGCTGTTTTCACGTAAAAACGTTGTTTTTTTAAGAAAACGGCTTTAATATAAATTTTAGCGCAAAAACTTATATAATAAAAGTTGTAGAGAATTTAAAAACCTACAACTTTTATTTCAAACATTTTTTTGTATAACGCTTAGTTTAGCGGTAATTTGCGATTTTCTGTTTTTTTTCTCACGAAAACGTGAGAAAAATCGATTTTTTTAACATTTCGGCCTTAGTATGCATTTTACGACAAAAGTGTATAGAATTAAATTTATAGAAAATTAAAAGATCTACAACTTTTGTTTAGAGAATTTTTCTCTACAGAGCCTAGTTTAGCGTGAAAGTGTAATTTTCCGTTTTTTTTTAAGCCAAACTGAGTTCGATTGTCATTTTGCGTCATTCACTCATGATTAAAATAAGGTTATGTTTTTGAGGTTAGTTGTTGTTTATTTTTAATATTTTATTAATAATGTTAGGTTTATTATTAATTATTTGCATTGGCAAGAGAAAGTTGTGTGAGTGTTTCACACCAGATTTTTTAGGTGGTGAAAGCTAAATGTTTGTAAAAATTGATTTATATGTACTTGTACCTGACAACTTAAATCTGAGCTATCTAAGTATAAATTATAGAATAATGGAACAATATGAGATAAAAAATTAATGTACTGTAACAGTTTTCGTTTAAGGATATTGCTTTCAGTTATAATCGTGCGTCATAAAACCGATATTCGTTTCATAAATGTCTTGTAATAGGAAAGATTAACATGTGACAGAATGACCTGTCCAGCGTTGCACGAAAATGCAGTCCTACACTACGTCGTAAAAACTGTTGCATCAATGGTGAAAAATGTACCTTAGTTTTTCACATTTCCTCTAGTTCAATAACAAAATTACCCTATTCTCCTTGAAATTTCATAATTTAATCTTACTCCTAAATTTCCAACGCGGTAACCAACAATCAGTTACTTTCAATTCAGCATGGTTTGATTTTACGACTTAAAAGCCTGTTTCACGTACGCCTCGCAGAAGTAACATACGAAAACAACTATTTTTTACTTTCTCTTGCCTATATGAATATATAGGAAGGAAAGTATTGTTTTCATGTCGATTTTTCGAAATCGAGTTTTCACCGGATCTATACGTTTTCAGACCCCCTGAACCCAAAAAACATGTTTTTAGCGATTGGTCTGTGTGTGTGTCTGTGTGTCTGTGTGTCTGTGTGTCTGTGTGTGTGTGTGTGTGAACTGAATATCTCAAGAACGGAACGTCGTACGAACTTGAAACTTGAAACTTAAGTTACATACCACTACCGGACGCGACACGAACATTTTCATCAAAATCGGTCAACCGGAAGTAGTAGTTTATTCGTATAATTTTTCAGTTTTTTGCGATTTTCTCAAAAACTGGTCCTACGATTTTTTTTTAAATCGCCTATTTTACTCAATTTTTTATTCTCTACAAGATAGGGTAGGCGCCATGTTTGCTGAAATTCTCGGTGAGGCTGTTTTCACGTAAAAACGTTGTTTTTTTAAGATTACGGCTTTAATATAAATTTTAGCGCAAAAACTTATATAATAAAAGTTGTAGAGAATTTAAAAACCTACAACTTTTATTTTAAACATTTTTTTGTATAACGCTTAGTTTAGCGGTAATTTGCGATTTTCTGTTTTTTTTCTCACGAAAACGTGAGAAAAATCGATTTTTTTTAACATTTCGGTCTTAGTATGCATTTTACGACAAAAGTGTATATAATAAAAGTTATAGAAAATTAAAAGATCTACAACTTTTGTTTAGAGCATTTTTCTCTACAGAGCCTAGTTTAGCGTGAAAGCGTGATTTTCCGTATTTTTAAGCCAAACTGAGTTCGTCATTTTGCGTCATTCACTCATGATTAAAATAAGGTTTGTTTTTGAGATTAGTTGTTTGTTTATTTCTAATATTTTATTATTAATGTTAGGTTTATTGTTAATCATTTGCATTGGCAAGAGAAAGTTGTGTGAGTGTTTCACACCAGATTTTTTCTTTTAGCTTTTATTTGTTATCAGGAACTGTGCACTATTGACAACTACCCAATTTGATCGCTGTATTTTTGAAGTGAATTAGGCATGAGTTTGAACAGGGACCCCAAGTAGAGTTTGCTCATGGATGGCTGTCAGCTGATCACCATACAAAGTCACTTGCCCAACCGGTGTTACTGAAAAAATAATAGCGACTTTCTACCAGCTGACTGACTGGGCTGGCCCGGAGGCCTAACTATTTAAAGCTTCTTCAACGACTGGATCGTTACCGTCACATTTTACTTTTTGTGACTTTCCTTGTTTTCCATCTTTTGTAGTCTATTCTTTCCTTAACTTATATTTTTGTTGTAAAAGATAAGTCACATTTCCTTTATGAGCAAGATAATTTCCTGTCCCAAATAAGCGACTCGCCCGTCTCGTATAAGGAAAATCATTTCCGTTTTCCCTACGTTTTGTTTTCGTTGCAGAATATTTGTCCCGTTTTAAACTGTTATCCCAATAAAGTGAATTCCTTGGTTCATACTTTTCTATGTGTTACACAATTGCGTAACCACTCTAATCACGTGAATTTTGTCTTGTACGTAATTTAAAAATTGAAAAAATATCGTTTCTTAATGCTTTTGTTTAGTGCTGGAATTTAGAGGTTAATCTCCGGATCTGCCCTTCACAGACAGGTGGAGTGTTAAATTATTTACACTCAATCTGTTAGTTCCAGGGATATAAAAAATAGTTCTGTTTCTTATCGCATGGTCAGGCAATTATATGACATTTAAGAAAAGAAGAGGTACAGGTGAAAAAGACACTAGAGTTATCTCTTCTAAAAGTAAATTAATTTCAATATACAGCCAGACCCTGTGGTAAATGAAGTGAAGATGTCATGTGCAGGATGGAAAATATGTGCTTTTTAGTGGGCCTGGCTGAAAAGCCCATTTTTACTCAGTGAGAGTGTCAATGGTAAACCTTCACCCACCTCACTCCAGAGGTTTTAGTTAGTAAAGCCTCTCTCTAGAGCGGTAAATCTCAAACTGTTTTTGCTCCGCGACCCTTAAATAGTAAAAATAAATAAAATTAGTATTTCGCGACCCCCCCCCCCCCCCCCACTGATAATAATATTAAGCCTTATTATTAATAATTGAATTTTGCTGTAATTATAAACGTAAAATTTTTGTGTTTAATATTATATAATTAAACTGCACTAATTTTATGTCTTTATAAAAAAACACAGACAATAAAAAAGAAAATGGAATACAACTATTGCTATTATTTTGTATTGCTGTGTTTATACTTTTATAGTAGCGACGTGTATAAACATGCATATATGATTAATTTCTTTTAATTCTTCTTCTTTTACTGCCTTTTAAGGATTAGGCATCTCTGCCTGTTCCGAACCTCTCAAAACTGCTCATCTCTTTCTCGGGGGTCCTCGTTCTTTCCTGCCCTCCGGCTTATAGCCCAGTGTCTGCTTAGGTATCCTATCCTCCCGCATTCTGTTTACATGCTCTAACCACTGCATTCTGTTCTGGGATACCTTGTTGTTTATAGAGAAGATTTTGTGTGTTTAAACTTGCTTTGTACTTTTAGAAGATGGGAAGGATATCCAGTTTCTCGCAATATTTCCCATAATTTTGTTCTATCCACTGTATCGAAAGCCTTTTGAAGATCTTTATTTCTTTTAATTATTCAATTAATTTTTTTTACAACTAAGTGCACTTATTGCATGTAAAATTTTTATAAGTAAGTTTATAATAAACGATTTTTACTTTCTCTTGCCTATATGAATATAGGAAGGATATAAATATAGGAAGGAAAGTATTGTTTTCATGTCGATTTTTCGAAATCGAGTTTTCACCGGATCTATACGTTTTCAGACCCCCTGAACCCAAAAAACATGTTTTTAGCGATTGGTCTGTGTGTGTGTGTGTGTGTGTGTGTGTGTGTGTGTGTGTGTGTGCGTGTACAGAATATCTCAAGAACGGAACATTGTACGAACTTGAAACGTGAAACTTAAGTTACATATCACTACCGGACCCGACAGGAACATTTTCATCAAAATCGGTCGACCGAAAGTAGCAGTTTATTCGTATAATTTTTCACTTTTTTGCGATTTTCTCAAAAACTAGTCCTACGATTTTTTTTAAAATCACCTGGTTTACTCAATTTTTTATGCTCTACAATATAGGGTAGGCGCCATGTTTGCTGAAATTCTGCTTGAGGCTGTTTTTACGTAAAAACATTTTCTTTTTAAGATTGCGGCTTTAATATGCATTTTAGCGCAAAACGTTATATAATAAAAGTTGTAGAGAATGTAAAATTCTACAACTTTTATTTCAAACATTTTTTTGTATAACGCTTAGTTTAGCGGTAATTTGCGATTTTCTGTTTTTTTTCTCACGAAAACGTGAGAAAAATCGATTTTTTTAACATTTCGGTCTTAGTATGCATTTTACGACAAAAGTGTATATAATAAAAGTTATAGAAAATTAAAAGATCTACAACTTTTGTTTAGAGCATTTTTCTCTACAGAGCCTAGTTTAGCGTGAAAGCGTGATTTTCCGTATTTTTAAGCCAAACTGAGTTCGATTGCCATTTTGCGTCATTCACTCGTGATTAAAATAAGGTTATGGTTTTGAGGTTAGTTTTTGTTTATTTCTAATATTTTATTAATAATGTTAGGTTTATTATTAATCATTTGCATTGGCAAGAGAAAGTTGTGTGAGCGTTTCACACCAGATTTTTTGAAATTAGTGTGCAGTGACCATTTGCTTCATGAGTTACACGAATATGGTAAGGATTCATACCAGCGTACGCATCCGTGTTGTTTTGTCGTTACTTTTGTACAGTGCTTAGAAAGTACGAGTTTTTCACGGAAAAGGAAGCATTCATGCTAATATCAAGTTAAGATAAGTTATTCTACACATTTGTTTTTTTTAAATAGGACTACAAGTTGTTTTGATAAGAATTTTTACCACTTAAAATTATGTGATTCCCATTTCAATAAACTTTCCTTGGTAAGTATACATACCAGGACTTAACATAAAAAAAGAAATATCTTACTGTTCTAGCAAAAGAAATAAGTAATTACATTATTCAAGTCCCTATAAAACAAAATTTAACATTTTACAGCACGTATATTTTTACCCGTAGTATATAGTACATTTGTTTTAGGATGAAGCTTGTAAGGGGAGGGCGAGTAAGTAGAGTAGGGATAGTTTCAAGGGGCAAGTGTTATCTCCTTCTCACTTAATGATTATTCCCTCTCTTTCTAACTATATACTACTGTTACAACTACGAGGTGCTCCCCCCACCACTAAACAGAACAGCTCAGTGGCACAGAGCGTTGGAGGGAGAGCTAGAACAAATGACCTATACTGCCCTGTTGTTTAGATCAACAGCCGAAAGACTGGTTTGAACCTCTAGAGGTTTTACTAAGTAAAAACGAGGAGTAAGGTAGTTTACCATTGCCTTCCTCACTGAGTTAAAAGAGTATGCTTATCAGCATGCCAGACCCTCCGAAAAGCACTCACTTTCCACCCTGCAAATGACACCTTCACTTCATTCACCACAGGGTCTGGCTGCATAGTGAAATTCATTACTCTCAGAGGAGATAACTCTGACTCTACCTCTACCTTTTCTATTCTTAAATAGTTCAGTCATATAAATGGCTGACTATGTGATAAGAAACAGAACTATTTTTTTTTAGACCTGGACCAAACAGATAGAGTGCAATTAAAATAACACTCCACCTGCCCATTTTGGGCGTAGTACTGCCCTATAAAGGGTTAAACATCTGCTACATCTTCATAATTGCCTAATTTCAAATGGGAAAAACAAGTTATGAAATAACGATAACATTAATTTTTTACTACGTTATTCAATACATCTACCTAAAATTCAAATACTTTTATTCAGAAGTTAATAATACAATGTTGACTTAAATAGGTTTAACCTAAATTATAACTGGAGCGGCTCCGTAGGTGGTAATTTAAACTCAATCAGTAGGGGGTTTAATTTATTCAAAACGACTTTATTGTTAGAAAACACAAAATTTTGTTTAAAATAGACCCATTTATAAACATTAAAATGTGTACAACATGTAATTCTTTTACGCAATAAGAATTTTTAGATTATTTAAATAATCTTTACGAAACTAAATTCTTTCACGTTTTGTTAATAAGGTTTAAAGTTAACATATTGGTGGAG
This sequence comes from Catonia carolina, assembly GCA_035578175.1. Taxonomy (NCBI): domain Eukaryota; kingdom Metazoa; phylum Arthropoda; class Insecta; order Hemiptera; family Achilidae; genus Catonia; species Catonia carolina. Next base: position 146,296,464 of record JAQMRL010000002.1, read on the forward strand.
AACTGGCCTTCAGTTAATTAAGTAACTTTGTGTAAAATATTAGTTTATATTGTGACACTTATCGCTAAGGTCCGTTTCGGGATCTAGGTAATTAAATAATAAATACACTATCGTTTAAAATTATGAATATTTATTACAACTAAAAGATTTACAAAATAAATAATAAACTAATTACATTGAAGTAATACAATAAATAACTTAAATAATTTACTTAGTACTACTTACAAACAATTATATACTGTCGCCGCCTGCCCTTCCAATATCAGCGTCTACACACAGTCCCCACTACCGCCTGATGCAGAGAGCCTACAGCCTCTCCCCACCACCTTGAGAGGTATTTAAGAGAGCGCTCTCGCCCGCGAGAGTGATTCTTTACTGAACTCCCAACCGGAGAAGAACAAGAAAGAAGAGCTCCAGCCAGAAGAAGAAGAGCCCAGCCGAGACCAGACGCACCATCCCAGGTCTACGCTACCGGTGGCGGACGCTACATTCCCGCACCGGTTAGCCTTCGCCGGCCCGGAGAGAGCAGCCTCGGCCGCGCTATCGGCAGGCGGCCTACGCCGACCCGACACTGCGGGGCTCTGCGGGCCACCACTGCCACGCTGCAGTGGGAACCAAACTGCCGCTGAGGGAAGGCTAAGCCTGAACCCGGTAGCCGAGCCGTCACTCTTCGGGCTTCGCCTCTACCACGCCGGCTCGCCGCTTCCGACCGTCAACAACGGCCCTTTTCAGGACCACCAACACAATTAAACGGCTCTTTTCAGGGCCACCAATTTTACAGACAAGGTTTCACCACGTGTCGTCGGCTCCGGTCGGCGACAATACAAAGCACATACACAAAAACTGAATACAATGCACATACACAATAAGATAGTATAACAAAATAGTTGACCACTACAATGCCCGGATACGTGACCTGTACTACGCACCGATAGCTCACTCAATAAACACTCGTCAAAGATCAAACGAATACTAACTCCCTGACCACACTTGGGCTCCCTTTATATAGGTAGATCAAGAAGATAATTCCAGAGAAGCAGAGAAATTCGATGCAAAACTAAAGTACAAAAAACCCTTTTTTATTAGCACTGGAAACGCACTCTGATATGTGAACAAGTTACAATAGAATAAAAGGTGTTACACAAATAGTTGTACAACAAAGACCCTTTTAAAATACCTTTTTAAATATCCTTTTATAACTAACCCTATTGTTACTTTTTCACTCTATTATTTACTATTCAACATTTTATGAATTAAGTACTAGAAATTTCTCGAATTATACTCTTCTTCGATATTGTCACAATATTATTGTTAGGGAATTAAATTGTACAAAATTATTTGATTTTATATATTAAATTGGTTGTTATTGTTTAGTTCATCAGCCGAAAGGCTGGTTTAAACCTGTAGAGGCTTTACTAAGTATAACGAGGAGTAAGGTGGTTTACCATGCCTTCCTCACTCAATGGAAAAGTATGTTTATCAGCATGCTCTCTGTTCTCTGAAAAGCGTACACTTTTCACCCTTCAAATGATGTCTTCACTTCATTCACCACAGGGTCTGGTTGTATAGGGTGATTCAAAAGAGCGCCGGTTTTGATATATCAAATTAAGAGATTTATTTTATTGAAAAACTGAAAATAAATACATCGACAAGTTCATCTTTCCTTCCGATTTTATGTATGAAAAATGATGTCATGCATGTGTCCTCCTCTACTGCGCTGGCACGCATCAACTCTGTCCATGAATGGATATTACTACACGACAAGTTTCGACTTCCATTTGCCCGATAACCCGTCGAATTTCATCCTTCAAGTCATTGATGTTTCGGGGTTTATTGGCATACACCAATGACCAGATGACCCCAAAGAGGAAAGTCACAAGGCGTCAAGTCACACGACCTTGGTAGCAATTGATGGTCGGAATTACGAGAAATGATGCGATCCTGGAACCGTTCACGGAGCAACAACATTGTTTCTCGTGCAGCGTGACAGGTGGCACCATCCTGCTGAAACCACAACTCGTCAATGTCCATTCCATCCAAATGACGCCATAAAAACTCCCTAATCATCGTACGGTATCGGTCTCCATTTACTGTCACGGCTTGTCCTTCTTGATTTTCAAAAAAGTAAGGCCGATGACACCGCCCGACCAAAAGCCGCACCAAACTGTCACTCGCTGTGCATACAAGAGAAACTACAACTGAATCGTCAATCGGAATGTTCTCCAAATAGAAATGAGGTCAAACAATGTTGCCAACCGATAAACAAAAATTTACCAGCCGTTTAAAAACCGGCGCTCTTTTGAATCACCCTTTATAATGAAATTCATTACTCTCAGAGGAGATAACTATGACTAGTATCTTTACACCTCTACCTATTCTGTTGTTAAATGCTTCAGTTATACATTGGTTGACCATGTGATAAGAAAGAAAACAATAACTAGGTTAACAATACATTAATTACTGACCATGAATAAAAGTAATAGACAGGACAGTTCTGTATATAGGGTGATTCAAAAAGAGCGCCGGTTTTGATATATCAAATTAAGAGATTTATTTTATTGAAAAACTGAAAATAAATACATCAACAAGTTCATCTTACCTTCCGATTTCATGTATGAAAAATGATGTCATGCATGTGTCCTCCTCTACTGCGCTGGAACGCATCAACTCTGTCCATGAAATTGGATATTACTGCACGACAAGTTTCGACTATGTGGACAAGTTTCCGTATGTGGGGTTTTCTAAACCCCACATACGGCAGTTCTGTTTAATAACAAAACCGTTTAAGTGGAAGTGCGCCTCATCACTGAAAATGATTTTGTTTGCGAAGGTGTCATCATCCTGCCGTTTTCTCAATACCCAGTCAACAAACTGTCGTCTCTTCTGGTGGTCTGCCACTTTCAAATGTTGCGTCAACTGAATTTTATACGGGTGATATTGGAGATCGTACCGAAGAATTCTCCGTACAGAAGAACATCTTAAACCCAATTGTTGAGAACGCGCGACGTATTGATTTTGCTGGGCTAACAGCCACACTGTCACGAACCAACGCAACGTTCTGCTCAGTTCGGCCAGAACGACGACGTCCAGAACTTTTAAGGTCGACTGTTGAACCCGTCTCAAAAAACTTTTTCATGAGCCTGCGAACTGTTGATTCATTCGGTGCTTCATTACGTCCTAGAGTACTGCGAAGTCGCCTGACAGTAGCCGCATAACTCTCTCCACTCTGGTAAAATGTTTTGACGATTAACACTCGTTGTGCAATAGTAAACTTCTCCATGGTTAGACACAGACTGCGAGAGTACTACACTGCGAACAAGAGAAACTACAACTGAATCGTCAATCGGAATGTTCTCCGAAATAGAAATGAGGTCTAACAATGTTGCCAACCGATAAACAAAAATTTACCAGCCGTTTAAAAACCGGCGCTCTTTTTGAATCACCCGTTAGATAAAATTTTAATGTGAAACACAGACGACTTTCTGTTACTTATATAGATAATTAACAATATAACCTATGTTTAATCATGAGTAAACAATGTAAAATGAAAAACATTACCTAATTTCAAACATGAGTGAATGAAAAAAAATAAAAATCAACCTCTCTTTGACTTAAAAATACAGAAAATCAGTAATTGCCGCTAAATTAGGCTCTGGAGAGAAAATTGCTTAGAATAAAAGATGTATTTTTTATTTTCTATAATTTTAATTATACACGTTTTTGTTGTCGAATGCTAACGCCGCAATCATAAAAAATTGTGATTTTGTTGAAGGCTAGATGTGAGGACTGCTCAGAGATTTTTGAAATCTTCTTAATATTTAAGGTACAGGTAATTTGTTGAAAAAACCCCAGCACAGTTGAAAATGACTCAATGTATAACACAATAAATAATTAAGTACTTAAAAACTAAGTGAGGTTTGGTAAAGATATGCAATTTTATGAAAAATTTGTTTCCATTTTCTTTATCTTTTGCCCTCTATTTAGAGCTTTTCTTCTCTGTAAATAGGGAAGAAAGTATTGTTTTCATGATGATTTGTCGAAATCAAGTTTTCACCGGAAATGCACGTCTTCAGACCCGCTGTATCAAAATACATGTTTTAACGATTGGTCTGTAAATGCACCTATGGGTCTGAGAGTACGTACGTGCTTGTGTGTGGCTATACGTGTGCGCGTGCGTAAACGAATTATGTCAAGAACAGAATAACGTCGAAGTTAAAACTTGGAAATTAAATTAGGTGGAATTTTACGTAATTTTAAGTCGAACAAATGTGAATTTTCATTTTATGTCATTCACTCATGATTAAACAAAGGTATATTTTCATTGGCCAAAGAAAGTTGCCTAAGTGTTTCACACCAGATTTTTTAAATTATTTTTGTTGTAAATAAAATTAAACAATTTAGAAAAATACTTTTGTTTGAAGTAAACTTCTGTAATACTAAATCAAATACGATGGGGGTCCCAAAAGTTCATCATAACCGAACTAAACAGTCATTTTATTTAGGTGCAATGAAATGTGAATTCACGAATCTGTTTTATATAAACTACTGTTAATTATAAATAAGATTACAAAAAATAAACATAAAAACACAACTTTATTTTAATGAAACAACATTTTTTGTCACAAAAATTTAAAAGATTTTATTAAATCTAACCAAAATCTTTAGTTAACTTAATTATTCGATTAAAGGATAGATGACAATCTACAACTATGAACAAAAAAAAACTAAAATATAATAATATCTGAAAAAGAAAACAGAGAATAAAATAAAAATGACTCGATAGGGTTAAGAGAAAAATCCACCACAATGAAATTTGACCGTTGAATAAAATTCATTCATAGATTTTTATCATTTTGTTTATTCTTTTTACCATGTATAAAATTACACAAAGTCTGTCCGCTCTTCTATTTTAGGAATTTCCAGTTTATCTAACTTTTTACTTTTCACAGAAAAATAAACAAAATAAAGTAACTTGGTGATATAAAGTTATGTATGTTGTTTAAATAGTAACTTATTTGTAAAATAGTTTGTGAAAACAAAGTTTTAGATATCATTATTTTATATTAAATAACTTCTTTCCAAATTTTCGACTCTTTGACATGTAAACTCGAAGAATATTAATTAAGCTTATCAATATTAATATCAAATTCTTGATTATTATATAAAGTTATAAAATAGTTTTAACTATATTTGAAAACGTTTCAAAATTTATATAGTAAAAAACTACGATGATAATTATAAGTTTGTACTTCGAAATTTCCGCTGCACATTACAATATATATTTTTTTTTTTAGTTTGTTTTAAGTTGCGTCAACATCTTGGTTATTAGCGACTAGATTGGGTTGAGGAACGGTGGGTTATAATTTTCCAGACGGGGAATCGAACCCGGGACCTCTACTTTGCAGCGTAGCACGCTAACCACTGAACACGGAGGCAGAAATTTAAAAATCTGGTGTGAAACACTCACACAACTTTCTCTTGCCAATGCAAATAATTAATAATAAACCTAACATTATTAATAAAATATTAGAAATAAACAAAAACTAACCTCAAAAACATAACCTTATTTTAATCATGAGTGAATGACGCAAAATGACAATCGAACTCAGTTTGGCTTAAAAAAACGGAAAATCACACTTTCACGCTAAACTAGGCTCTGTAGAGAAAAATGCTCTAAACAAAAGTTGTAGATCTTTTAATTTTCTTTAAATTTATTATATACACTTTTGTCGTAAAATGCATACTAAGACCGAAATGTTAAAATAATCGATTTTTCTCACGTTTTCGTGAGAAAAAAACAGAAAATCGCTAATTACCGCTAAACTAAGCGTTATAAAAAAAAATTTTTGACATAAAAGTTGTAAAACTTTACATTCTCTACAACTTTTATTATATAACGTTTTGCGCTAAAATGCATATTAAAGCCGCAATCTTAAAAAGAAAATGTTTTTTCGTAAAAACAGCCTCAAGCAGAATTTCAGCAAACATGGCGCCTACCCTATATTGTAGAGCATAAAAAATGTAGTAAACCAGTTGATTTTTAAAAAAATCGTAGGACTAGTTTTTGAGAAAATCGCAAAAAAGTGAAAAATTATACGAATAAACTACTACTTCCGGTTGACCGATTTTGATGAAAATGTTCGTGTCGGGTCCGGTAGTGATATGTAACTTAAGTTTCAAGTTTCAAGTTCGTACGATGTTTCGTTCTTGAGATATTCTGTTCACACACACACACACACACACTCACACACACACACACACACACACACACACACACACACTCACACACACACGCGCGCGCGCGCGCACACACACACACACACACACACACACAGACCAATCGCTAAAAACATGTTTTTTGGGTTCAGGGGGTCTGAAAACGTATAGATCCGGTGAAAACTCGATTTCGAAAAATCGACATGAAAACAATACTTTCCTTCCTATATATTCATATAGGCAAGAGAAAGTAAAAATTACATTTACAATTACAATTATTCAGTAAAAACTTATGTTAAGAGATGAAAAAGTAGAAAATTCATGTAAATTGTAATAAATTTAAGATGTTTTACTTCTTCTTATCTTAGCCTTTATGAGTATTAGGGAAGGAAAGTATTGTTTTCACATCAATTTTTCAAAATCGAATTTTCACCGATTTTCAGCGATTAATCTGGGTGTGTGTGTGTGTGTGTGTGTGTGAACAAAATATCTCAAAAACGGAATAATGTAGGCCTACAAAGTGAAACTTAGAACTTAAGTTAGGTACAAAAGGACCCGACACAATCGTTTTCACTAAAATCTATCAACTGGAAATAGTAGTTTATTCGTGACATATTTTACGTTGTTGTGAATTTCTTAAAAAAATCAGCTCCTGCAATATTTAAATATATCACCTAATTTACTAAATTTTGTGTTCTACAAGATAGGGTAAGTGTCTGCTAAAATTTTTGGCGGCTGTGCTTGCGTACTATAAAATGGTTTTTTAAGATTGTAGCATTTTACTTGCTACTGAAATTTAAGCAAAAATACGCATTCTTTCCCGTCTAAACGAAAAATTATACGTAATCAATATCCAAGGAAATACCTTTACATCTACAATAATCAGAAAATCATACGGAAACAATGCTGTCTTCTCCAAATTTTTCTTTTAATTTATTTACTAAAAAGTTTTTATTAAATTAATTGTAAATAAGCTAATTCGCATCAGTTAATAGAATGAAAATAATAAAAAAATTTTGGCAAAAAAATTATAGACTATACATAAACACAAAATTAATTTTTTTTTTTTTTTTATCTAATTTGTGTACGTTGCAATCTGTTCAATTTAGAACAATAAGCAACCCCATGACCCAATGAGATGAGGATGATGTGTATGAAGTGTAAATGAGGTGTAGTCTTGTACAGACCCAGGCCGACCATTCCTGAGAGAGTATGGTTAATTAAACCCCAACCATTAAAGTACACCGGTAACCACTGTCTAGTATTCAAATCCTTATAAAAGTAACTACCTTTACTAGGATTTGAACCAGGAACCTTCGTCTTCGAAAATCAGCTGTTAAACAGCTGATTTTGGCGACGACTTTACCTCTAGACCAACCCGGTGGGTCAAAATTAATTATGATAGGCGTATTGTAAATCATATTAAAAGCATATTTTAATATAATTCGGGTACACAAAAAGTTTGGCCGTGTAGGAGTTGGGTTTATCTGGGTAATTTAATAATGGCGAAGAGGAAGAAGATACAAGTATAAGAAATACACAAAGTAAAAATAAAACGGGATCTAATTTTATAAAAATATTCATGGTTTTATTTAAGTTGCTAAATGTAAAAATATACAACACTAATCTACATTTTTATTAATTTTGTATTATGTTAATTTTGGATTTTTTTTAAATACTGTTGTATTAAATTCTGTTATAAACGAATCCCGCTGGTTGAAGTGGCATGTACTTTGATTTGTCTTCATAATTTATACTAAAACGTTTAGTATTACGTTTTAAGAATAAAAATATATATTTATATAATATTTAAAGTAAAAGGAAGTAATAGAATACGTTAAGAGGTCGTTCCCCAAACATTTTCACCTGTTCAAGTAAACTCTTTTTATTTCTGAATTTAAAAATAAAATAGAATGTACGGATACAGAGATTTCATCGGATGTAGTTTAGTTGTGGAACTGTTTTTTAACCGGCCTCAGTCGTAATTTAGAACTGTGCACCTGTGCAATGACCATATCTAACATCTTGGTCGAAGGGCACACAACATATCGTTGATCTGAATACAAAAGTTGAAAGAAACTTTGTAAATATAATTCTACTATGCTGTGGGAATGAGTCACATAAAAAACACACAAATACAGAAAATACTCTTACTATAAACTTTGTATGTATACCAAACTTAAGTTATTCTTTTTAGAATTTGATCATCCAAGAATCCAACAATTAAAATTAAACCTTGTTCTTCTGATTGATTTCGTTGTTTTGGTTCATAAAAGAATCATCAGTTTCAGTGTTTTTTGTGTTCTTTCTATTAAACTTTTTTATTTTAAGATCCTGATAAAGTTCAAGTTTCATTACCTGATTTCCCATATTTTCAGATTTAATTTTATTTGATAACTTTTCTTAAACAAACAAGGTTTAAGTTTTATAAAATGGTGGCAGTTCCAGTCTTGACATACATAAGTGAAGCACCGGTGATGAGGTGAAGGGAGAAATGAGACGTCCAAACTGTGGAGTTGAAGTTCATAAGGTCTGTTAAAGGTTCAACAAGACTCGACAGGATCAGAAGTGAAGAAATAAAACAAGAATCGGGAATGTTTCCATTTAACAAAAAAATAAAATTGTACCGTATCCAATGGGTTGACCATTTAAATAAAATGCCAGAAAGCAGATTACCTGGTTTAGCAAGGAAATACAAACCAGTTGGAAGCAGAGATATTGGCAGGCCGAAGAAAAGATGGTTGCCAGAACAAGTAGAAATGCTTAACCCGTAATGATAAAAAAAAGAAGAAGCCTTTTTAAAATTGTAACATAGAACAAATAAAAATTGAATATAATATTTCTTAGGTTCGGCCTCCGGGTCTATGCTTTCGGGCGACCAATCGGAGGGAAAGAGGCGGGAGAAATGCCAGCAAACAAATTACAAATTACGTTATTTATAGTAAAAACCCCCTACTTAAGGTTTGCAAATATCGTCGTCAAAAATTCCATCCAAAACTGATAGCTACAAACGCTTTTACAAGAACACAAATACCACTTGTATGTTCATTTTCAATCTTACATCTACCTGAAAATCACTCAAGATACACTTAAATAAACCTGTTAACTTCATGAAATAAACCTTATTGAAAATAATTTAATTTGTTTTAAATTACAGTTCCTGGTGAGGCACCAATGGGGAACTTACCCCTGTCATGTCTATCATGTAATTTTAAGACAATCATGATATTTTCTAATTGCAACATTTTCTGTAGCTGCAAATTATTCATTACAGAAAATAATATATAAATATGATATTGTTTAAGTCTGAAAAATTGGTTTGAACTTCTAAAGGCTTTACTAAGTAAAACGAAGAGTGAGGTGGTTTAGCATTGCCTTCTTCATTGAGTGAAAATTACACTAATCAGCATGTCTGGCCCTCTGAAAAGCATTTACTCTCCACCCTACATATGACACCTTCACTTCATTCACCACAGGGTCTTACTGTATAAAGAAATTCATTACTTTCAGAGGAGATAACTCTGACTAGTGGCTTTTACACCTCTACTTCTTCCGTTCTTAAATTATTCAATTATATAATTGGCTGTTGTTGTTTAGGTTATCAGCCAAAAGGCTGGTTTGAACCTGTAGAGGTTTTACTAAGTAAATCGAGGAGTGAGATGGTTTACCATGCCTTCCTCACTGAGTGGAAAATTACACTTATCAGCATGCCAGGCCCTCTGAAAAGCATATATATTTTCCACTCTGTATATGACACTTTTACTTCATTCACCACAGGGTCTGGCTGTATAATGAAATCCATTACTTTCAAACGAGATAACTCTGATTAGTGTCACAATACACCTCTACCTCTTCTGTTCTTAAATGATTCAGTCATTTAATTGGCTGACCATGTGATAAGAAACAGAACCATTTATTTTAGCCCTGCAACTAACAGATTGAGTGTAAATAATTTGACACTCCACCTGTCTGTTATGGGCAAATATAATTGGCTAACCATGTAATAAGAAACAGAACTATTTTTTGTGACCCTGTAATCAGCAGATCGAGCGCAAATAATTTAACACTCCACCTGTCTGTTATGGGCGAATAAATAAAATATAATATCTACTCAAATGTTACAAAAGACAAAAATAAAATAAAATATAGATTTGATATCCGCCCACATCTCGTGGAGGCAATTTCAATATCTTGATTTTAGAATATAGGTTTTACAAAAACAAATAAAAATCTAAAAGACTTATTTATTACAAGCTGTTTTCTTTTCTTTTACTATAAAATAAAATAAGTGAATCAGTTACATTTTAAATCTATGGTAAGCATTCCGTCCATCCACTTTTAAGTCGTTACACTAAAGATAGGATATATTATTAAAGAAACGCCAGTAATGTACTTAATAAAATACACTTACTACATACCATTCTGACTACTGGCCTCACTTCCATTATAAAATGTCCTAGCACATTTCATATTAATGCATACAAGATCTAGTCTACTTCTTTTTACTCTTAAAACAACTTCATGTTAAAACAAGTATATAATGTTATACTACTCTAACGTAAAATAACATTAACTTTACTGATGCTTAGATTTAATAATTGTATGTTTGCCTGTTCATGCGGAATACTTTTTATGTTATTTCAATAACATATTTTAGAAATTTATGTTTGTTTTCATGTTTATCTTTCTTTCTTCGTGTTAGTAATTAATATAAAAACAGTGTTATGTACTTTCATTTCGTTCGTTATATAAAATCATGTTTTCATCACCTTTCTTATGAATATATTATTTATTCAGTGAAAGATTTAAGTTTGATTTTATCTATTTCAGGGATATATGTTACGACTAAAGTCAAGATATTGTTTAAACCTAGGTTCAACCGGTTAATATGGAGTTCAACCGAGATCTTTCGGCTACAGTCCGAAAAGGCCCAACGTTTCTATGTTCAACCGGTTAGAGCTAGGTCTACCCAATCCTACTCGGTTGAAGCCCAAAAGAAATCACAACCTTTCGACCTTTAACCGGCTAAAAGTTGCTGATAATGTTCGAGTTAAAATTCCAGACGTAGGTAGAGGTTCGGGCGATTTTAGATAGTATATTATTTTATTAGTTCTTGAGTGCTCTAAAAATGAATTAAATAAGTTGGGTATTGAGAAAAGAACTATTCTTTAAATGTTTTAAAGAAACCAGTTTGCTGTATCTGAATCAACATTTCTTAAAATTGGGGATGTTTCAGCTGAGAACAAGTCTTTACGGCAACTTGAAAATCTACAATCAACTTCTCGTCGCCAAGGGTTTAGAAAATGACATTGTAAAGCTTAATGCATAACAAAAAAAAATGCCTTTGCAGAGCTGCAAATATTTTATGTAACTTTTAATGCCTTTGTTGTTTATCTTGCAATAATAATTTAAAAAGTTTTGCTATTTTGCATTTGTATTTTGTAATTTTGTATTTTGATTAATACATTCACTCATTTTTTTATTTTTTCATAGTTTAATCCTATTATGAACGCACTAGCTATGTAGGTTAAATCAGTTTCTCTTTAAGTTGTTTCTTGAGCTGTCTTTTCTTGGCGTGGTATTCTTTCATTATTTTACTCACCACTTGTTTTTCTTCTTCTTTCCAGATTCTAATTTTGGACTCAGCAGACTGGAAATTCCCAAAAGTTTTGATTTTGTGTCTGAATAATATGTCTCCGTTCATAATGCCGTCGCCTGAGATTTCCAGTGTTATTAAGTCTTCTATTTCCTTTAGTCATCTGTCTCTAGTTTTAAGTTCTTTATGGCTCCTGATCAGTTTGTAAGACTCGTTGTTTGTGTCCTTAAATCTCAATAAGTGTCCGTAATATTGTAGTCGTCTCTTTCTTAATTTCGTTGTCTAAGATTCTTCAAAGAAATTCATCACTGTTTCGTTTGATCGTTTTTTGTTTATTTTAGTTTCCTAGTCGTAAATCGTTTCTAATATTGTTTGGGCGAATCTTCTGTGTATTTTGTCTAGTTTTCCGCAATTTCTCCTTTTATGTGGGATGCCAAGGTTTCCGCAGCGTATAAAACTTGGAGGAGGACGACTGTATTAAGGTGTCTTAATTTAGTGTTGCGGAAGATACATTTTTTGTTGTAGAAACCTTTCATCTGTGTGTAGGCCATCCCCAGTTTCCCAATTTTTTTTTTGTAATCCTAGAGCGTCTGACCCGTTTTGCTGGAGTTTTCACCCAAATAGTTGAAGTGATCTACTTTGTTTACCTTGTCATACCTAGTTTTCAGTGTTTTTGGACTATCTTTATCACTGGTCATGAACATGAATTTTTCAAAGGAGATATTCAATCCAGTTCCACTTGCTAACTCTTTAAGTGTGTATATTTAGATCATAGCTTGATCTCTAGTTTTTGCGACTAAAGCCAGGTCATCTGCAAAAGCCAGTACATTGATCGAGAATCTATTAGCATGACTTTTTCCTCCGTAGTAAGTTTCTTTGATTTTGTTCTTCCTGTTGTATTCTTGACATTTTTATTTCCACTCGGTTATTACTTTGTGTAGTACGCAGTTGAAAAGTATGGGGGAAAGTTCGTCGCCTTGTCTTAGTCCAGTTTTAATTTCGAACGGTTCTGAGAGTTCTCCCATAAACCGGGCTCTAGAGAAAGTGTCAAATAGTGTTAATTTCAGTAGATTCCTAGCTTTATTGTCCACACTGAATTCCTGGACGAATTTTGTCCTTATTACGCCTTATTCACTCATGTATTCACAGAAAAAGAAAAAGAAAAGTAAGTATACAAAGGCCACAATAACGGAAACCCATTAATGTTACTAATAAAAGGAAATATTGTTATTATTATTATTATTATTATTAATTAATTAAATAGTCCTAATTATTAATTTATGAATAGGCTGAATTACATAATCAAGTGGGGTAGTCCTACAAATGTGTGGTTTCCTCCTTTAACATGTAGTGTCATTTTTAAAAAGATATATAATTATATTGTAGCCTATGTATATTTACTGGTTGTACAAAACCACACAGTTTTAAATAAAGAAAAATAAAACGAAAAAAATAACTAAAAATAACTGGTAGTTGATGCAATTGAATGAGTCATTTCAGATAGCCCATAAGTCAAAATTTTACATTTTTTTCTTTAAACCTTTTTAGGACTAACTAAATATAAATACATCATCCCTACAAAAATCACATAAGGCTGGCTTTCCTTATGTAATATAACACTAAGAAAAAAGCTTATCTTAAGGATATAAAGTACTTCCTTCTAATTAAGAAATAAAAGTGGATTATTTGTTATGCTTAAGCTCTACATTCTAGTGGAAAAGGCTATACAAAGTTATTATGCAAAAATCTTTTTTAAAGGAGATAACTACTGTTTGTGACGACGGCAAAAACGTGAATAGTCCTGAAAACCAACAATCTTCTTTCTGGAAGATACAAATTTTATTTTTTTCTACTGCAAAAAGTTATTTTAAGTCTAACGTAAACTAGGTAGTGAAATTAATAAGCTAATACTATTGTACAACACAATTTTATTCTGGTTTAACAACCATCTTATTTTAAAAAAAACAACGCAAGTTAGCATTTTACTCCAATTTATTTCAGAAACATTTTAAGTCAAAATTTTCAACTTTTTTAATTTTTTTTTTTTAGAAGTGGCTCATCTTAAACAATACAAAAGTATAAATTTTATATTAAAGGGGACAGGTCTCGGAACAAATTATATTTTTTAATATTGGTTTTTAATTGAAACGTAGTAAATTAACAGTTTTTTAATTTTTCCAAAAATGATAATTTTTGATTAGGCCTACATATGGGCTTTCTGAAATAACCGATTCAATTAGAAATTACTCAAAATTAATTAACTTAGTCAAATAAAACAGATTAAATTTAATACAATCTTTTTAATCTAAAGGCAAACAAAATTTAACTAAAAAGAAATGTTTAGTAAATAAATTATCTCCTGAATTTAAAATTAATTTATGGATGCGTTTTTCAGAAAGAAAATATATTCCATTAAGAAAATTCTATCTTAAAAATTATAACAAAATTATACAGTTTTGCTTTTCAACGCTATCATCAGTACTTAAAATAGAACTTATTTTCCTCATGTTTAAGTAATAACTTGAGTTTAACATTATCAAAAATCTTTATATAAGAACCGCAACTCTTATGATATGGTATACATTCTAGTAAGAATTTTTAATAAGATAATATCTATAATTATGTTGACATTGGTTATGTATACGAGGTTAAATTCCAAATTTATAACAAACATAAAATATAAATACAGATTTAAAATTTGATAAAAACTGTTGCTTCCTTCTGTATTTAGTTTACTTACTACTACAAAGAAATAACTGGTGTAATTGTTAAAAGGAAAGACACTATAGGTCATTTTGTTCTAGCTTGAAGCTCTCCCTCCAACGCTCTGTGCCGCTGAGCTGTTCTGTTTAGTGGTGGGGGAAGCACCTCGTAGTTGTAACAGTAGTATACAGTTAGAAAGAGAGGGAATGTTCATTAAGTGAGAAGGAGACAACACTTGCCCCTTGAAACTATCCCTACTCTACCTACTCGCCCTCCCCTTACAAGCTTCTTCCTAAAACAAATGTACTATACATTATTTTTCCTCTAACATTACATATTGTTATAATAGGTAATGCAGTTACCATTTTACCAGGCTCTATCTATTTAAATTGATCTAATTCTATTGTCTACTTTAGATTACTGTAATCGGATAAAAACTATCACGATTAGTAAGTGCATTTTTTTTTTAGCTAAAACAGAAATAGCTACCGTCAAGTAGTTTTACAAAGGTAATTTGTAAAATAATAATATTATTATATTGTTTTATTATAGGTATATTACTATTATTATTTTCATAAACGTGTAAATGAAGGTTGTATTTATATATCGTAGTGAATGTGTTAATATACCAAGGTGTTGTATACATTTAATATAAATTGCATGTCTTATCAAGATCTTAAAAATATAAAAGTAACCTATAGGATTTGTAAAATAAGAATAATTTTGTTCTAGCCTAGTACAGTAAAGACCATAGAGTTGGCTTAGAGGTAAAATCGTCGCCGCGAGTCAGCTGTTTAACAGCTGATTTTTAGAAAATTCCTGGTTGAAATTTATTTTTTTGAATTTAATTGTTTACAACAGGCCGACTACGGACCAATACAAAAACAATATATCATTACAATTGCCAATAACGGTCAGGTGAAGTGTTAAATTAATTGCACTCGATCTGTTGGTTCCAAAGCTACAAAAAATAGTTCTGTTTCTTATCACATAGTCAGCCAATTATATGACTGAACAATTAAAAAACAAAAGAGGTAGAGGTGTAAAAGACACTACTCAGAGTTATCTCCTCTGAGTGTTAGGAATTTCACTAAACAGCCAGACCTTTTGGTAAATAAAACGTAGGTTTCATTTTCAGGGTGGAAATTGGGTGCTTTTCGGAGGGCCTTGTATGCTGATAAGCATACTTTTTCTCAGTGAGGAAGACAATAGTAAAGTATCTCACCCCTCGTTTTTACTTTTTAAAACCTCTAGAAGTTCAAACCAGCCTTCTGGCCGTTGATCTAAACATTTCATTACAGAGCAAAGAAAATATAGAAAAGAAAAGAAGAATTCAAACAAAAATAGTTAATAATGAAAACAGAATTAAGTATACATTAAACAGTATTACACACGTACATTTTACAATTAATTTACTGATCAGTTAATCATGATAGAGGTCTAGAATAAAAAATTTAAAAATATTAACACACAATGTGAAATTGCTTGAGATCTTACGTCTTGAAAGACTTAAGAATGACTAAAAATCCTAGTAAAGGTAGTTACTTTTATACGCATTTGAATACTAGACAGTGGTTACCGTCGTTCTAATGGTTGGGGTTCAATTAACCATACTCTCTTAATAATGTTTGGCCTGGGTCTTTACAAGACTACACGTCATTTACAGATCATACACATCCGCCCCCGTTGATCCGGGTCTCCGGATAACCCGGATCATATTTGGAAACATTTTTTTTATTTAATGTTTCACATAGATAATAATTTTCAACTTTTAGCAAGAATATGTGCAGCTGTTAAAACTTGAAAGACTTTTGGCCGTAAAAGCTGAATAATTTAAATACTTGAGTAACGTCCTGCATACGCCCTATAACTGGATACCATAGAGCGAGAGCAGTTTGAATAAGGTTTATGTACCAGAAGATTTTTTTTTTAATTCCTAATATGTGTACGTTGCAATCTGTTCAATTCAGAACAGTAAGCAACCCCATGACCCAATGAGATGAGGATGATGTGTATGACGTGTAAATGAGGTGTAGTCTTGTACAGACCCAGGCCGACCATTCCTGAGAGAGTATGGTTAATTGAATCCCAACCTGGATTTGATTTGAACCAGGAACCTTCGTCTCCAATATTCAGCTGTTAAACAGCTGATTTTTGCGACAACTGTACCTCTAGACCAACCCGGTGGGTCTACTAGGATTTGAACCACGAATTTTCGTCTCCAAATATCAGCTGTTTAACAGCTGACTTGCAGCAATGACTTCACCACTAGACCAACTTGATTGGTTATATTTTTGTATTTTCATCAATAAAATGTATCTAAATGTTATAGTCAAATCCTAGTAAAGATAGTTACTTTTATACGGATTTGAGTACTAGACAGTGGTACCAGTGTGCTTTGATGATTGGGGTTCAATTAACCATACTCTCTCAGGAATGGTCGACCTGAGTCTGTACAAGACTACACCTCATTTACACGTCATACAAATCATCCTCATCTCATTGCGTCATGGGGTTGCTTATTGTTCTGAATTGAACAGATTGCAACGTACACATATTGGGAATTAAAAGAAAACAAAATTATATAATTTACCCAGATCCCGAAACAAACCTTAGAGATGAGTTTCACAATATGTATTTTAATTTTTTTAAATTTCTAATTGTGTAATCTGTTTAATTTCAATCTGAACTATAAGCAACCACATGACCAAATGAGATGAAAATGATAATATTGTATGACATGTGTAAATGAGATGTAGTTACAGACTCAGGTCGACCATTCCTGAGAGATTATGGTTAATTGAACCCCAACCATGAAAGTACACCGGTAACCACTGTCTACTATTCAAATCCGTATAAAAGTAACTAACTT
The DNA here is from genome assembly GCA_035578175.1 of Catonia carolina. Classification (NCBI taxonomy): domain Eukaryota; kingdom Metazoa; phylum Arthropoda; class Insecta; order Hemiptera; family Achilidae; genus Catonia; species Catonia carolina. The sequence continues at coordinate 146,313,851 of JAQMRL010000002.1, forward strand.
TACTAGGATTTTTTTTTAACGTCGCATCAACTACTGCGGTCATTAGCGGTGACGTTGGGTTGTAAGTGTGAATGAGTGATTGATGAAATGATTTTTTGTAACATATTAAAATGCCGTGCCTGAGTGGGATTTGAACCCAAGACGGCATGATGTTTACTAGGATTTTTTTTTTAATCCCTAATGTGTGTACGTTGCAATCTGTTCAATTGAGAACAATAAGCAACCCCATGACCCAATGAGATGAGGATGATGTGTATGACGTGTAAATGAGGTGTCTTCTTGTACAGACTCAGGCCGACCATTCCGGAGAGAGTATCGTTAATTGAACCCCAACTATGAAAGTACACCGGTAACCACTGTCTAGCATTCAAATCCGTATAAAAGTAACTACCTTTACAAGGATTTGAACCAGAAACCTTCGTCTCTTAAAATCAACTGTCAAACAGCTGACTCGAGGCGACGACTTTACCTCTAGACCAACCCGGTGGTTCTACTAGGATTTGAACCACGAATTTTCGTCTCCAAATATCAGCTGTTAAACAGCTGACTTGCAGCAATGACTTCACCACTAGACCAACGCGATTGGTTTTTTCATTAATTTTTGTATTTGGCCTTCGGGCCAGCCCAGTCAGTCAGCTGGTAGAAAGTTACTGTTATTTGTTATGTAACACCGGTTGGGCAAGCGACTTTGTATGGTGACCAGTTGACTGCCATCCATGAACAAACTCTACTGGGGGTCTCTGTTCAAACTCATGTCTAATCACGTCAAAAAATACAGCAATGCAGCGATCAAATTGGGTAGTTGTCAATAATTTACAGTTCCCGATAACAAATAAAAACTAAAACAAAAAACACAAACAAATTTTATAGTAGGTAAAACAAAAGTTGTTGAATGAACTCAATAAATCTGAGTTCCATTATCCCAACAGCATTCATTCTATAATGAATGTATGTACTATATTCTGATAATTACTTATTTCAATAAGCAATTACAAATTTTTTCTAATGGCAAATGTCTTAGTTTACTTAAAAATTATTACTTTATTTCTTTTTATGAAATAATTATTGAATGTCTCAAATGCTTTCTATAGTATTCGATTGGAGACCCCATTAACCAATAAATGTTGTAATTCAAAATATCAATTAAAAAAATATTTTATTACGGATCTTACTTTGTGGGAGGTCTTGAAAAAATATACACTACAGATACTATAATGACCAAATAAACTACAACATTAATTTTTTTTAACCGTTATAAAAGAAACTATTGTTTTCATGTTTTTATTTGACAATTTATTTAATTAGTTTTATAAAAATAACCTTTGTTCTTTTATAATTATTTTCTATTGGTTTGTCAATTTCATATTTTATCAAATTTCTTTTAAATTTTTAATTGTTGGTCACTGAAATTTTTCCGTATGAAAATCTCTAATAAAAAATACCAATATTGATATTCTTATTCTTATTATTATTATTATTATTATCAAGGATTAGGCATAATCCTGTTCCGAACTCACAAACCATCCTGTACTTCTACACAAACACAAGATATTCCAACCAGTACATCTCAACTACTGCCATCTTCTTCGAAGTCTTCCCGCCTCCCTTCTTCCAACTGAAACATATTCCGTCACTTTGAAGAGAATTCTCTCCTCTGGTATCCGTTCCAAATGTTGTCTCCATTGATTCCGGTACTCCTCCACTTTTTTATTCAGGCTAAATACACCCAACTTGGATCTAATTTCCTCGTTAAGTGTTAGATCCAGCCTCGAGCAGCCCTTCACCCTTCTTAAAAACCTCATTTCAGCTGCTTGGATCCTACTTTCTTTGCGTTTCGTGGTAACCGATGACTCACTTCCATAAAGAAGAACTGGAGCTGTCATTACCTTGTAGAACTTTACTACTGTCTCTGTTCTAGCTATGTTACCCAGTGCCCTGTTAATGGTACCACATATAAATTGAAATTTATTTATTTTATTTTCAACATCCAAGTCCCTATCAAAGCTCACATTGCAGCCCAGATAGTTATAGTGAGACACTTGATCTAATACTACATTGTCTAAAACAATCTTCGAACGAGTGGGATACTTCCCTCTGAATGTCATAACCTTTGATTCAGTAACCGAAACGCGTCAATTATACCTTTTACATAAATATTGATGATATTCTAATAAATTTAATTTATTATTTATCAGTGTTCAGTAAAAATATTTTCTTTTTTTACCATTCAAGAATTACGTTCTAGGATCTTTTCCTCATCCCTCTAGCCTTTGTTCATCCCGAATCACACTTGTAAACAATCTATAACTTTTGGCCAGTTTATAAATTCTACGTAGGAGACATCCTCTGAAGATAGTCGGTTGGTTTCCATAATGGTACTCCATAACTCTCTCCTTTACAAAACTGACACCTAATTCTCGCCGTATATCCTCATTTCTGATAAGATCCTGTCTACTAAAGACCGTAAGCACTTCTCAAAAATCAAATCTCTCTAGACTAATGAAATATTCATGGATATTTTTTTGTACTTAGGCCTCAACGAAAAGGATGGTACAGGAGAAGCAGAGAGATTTGACAAAAAGATCCTCCACAAGATAAAAGTTCGAAGATAATAGACGAACAATATAGGTTACGATTTCCAGAAGAAATGTATGAGGAAAATGGCCGATTAATGGAAACGATTAGTAATAGAAGTCTAAAATTTTATGGACACCTGTAGGCTATAGAATGGATGACCACCGGTTAACAAAACAAATTCTTAAGACACTAAAAAATATACCTAAGGTGTTGGATAAATGGTTTAAAGAAATCAGAAAGGATGTTGAGAAAACCGAAAAAACTTAATGGACGGATCCAAATTTACGAAACTAATTACGGACTTAAAGAGCTTCCATAAAGAGCAAAATAAGAACACTGGGTGGCCAAAAAAAAAAAAATAAATAAAAGCAAACGGTGAGCGAATACTGAAAATGTGGGTTGCAAAATGAGCTTTAAGAATCGTTTAAAGTCCCCTCAAGTGGTCTAAAATTGACCTTATTTGAGAAAAAAACCTCACTGCCGTATTTCAATGTTTAGACAGATACTGTTTAACAAAATTTCATCAATATATCAGTTACGATTTTCGCTATCAAGAAGATATCTTCTCCTTCGTCACTTCACTCCTGACTCCACATCCCCTGTTAGATCCCCATAAGGGCTTTTAATAGTACCACAATAGAGATGATGCCATTCTTAAAATATAAGCTTACCAGCAACCCCCGCTCGCTTCGCTTCTCAGCAGCTAATGTAGGCCTCATTCAAGTATTTTAAAACCTCCCTATATACAATATTTGTGGTTTTGTTCCCTGTGGCAGCAAAAAAAATTGTTTTTCTGCACTTCCAGCTCTAGAAAGTCCGACATAAAGTTGTCCATGAGTGAAGGAACCACTCTTGTCTCAAATCGATGCCCACCGTTTTAAATGTTTGTCCCTGCGATTTAACAGAATTGAATAAAATGCATAGAAGAATACCGATGGAAAAGAAAGAGACAGTTGATATATGAATGAGATAAAAGACAGTAATGCGCAGAGTAATTGGAAATATATGACTCATTCGCCACCTGCCAAATGAAAACAAATATATAAAATAGAGTACAAAAATAAAAATTTTGAATATTTCCAAATTTTTAATGTTTTTGGAATCGAATGTAATTCTTCACGTTTTTCTATGAAATATAAAAGTTGAATCGTGCTTCTAGCCCAAAGAATACACCATCCAGAGGACTTGGAAAAAATAAAAGTGCTATGCACCCGATAAACTAAAACATGCGACATCGTCACAGTTTAAGTTGCTTAACTCACTTAATTTTAAAGTTACTCAAAGTTGCAAAATAGCCTATATATTGATCAGGAACCTCTAAGCTATGCAACAATTAAAGATTCTTTAAAATCAGTTCAGTAGTTTCTGAGATTACCTCATACAAACAAACAAACAGACGTTTCTTCTTTATTATATTAGTATAGATGAGATAACTTAATGATTTCTTGACTGCCGGTTTTGGGTCATTTCCGGTCGAAACCGGAACAACAAACCCCATGATTTCTGTATCTACTCTTTAAGAGGAATCGAATGACACTACTATATATTATTTAAAAATAAATACCGGGTGATTTTTTAGTCCTGTAACCCAATTGTTAATGTCTGGTAATTTTTTTCTAAGAAAGGGATATTTTTCTTTGTGACACAAAGTTGGTAGCCCTACTCAACCGGTATAGATACGACAGTTTGAGTTGATTCTCCTTGAGTTGCGTAAAATTCTGTGCTGTTTCCAGTTGTGTTACGAACAGAATGTCTTTTACCCCAGAACAACGGGTTTTCATTCTTGAACAATATTTTGCTATAAAATCGTATGCGAGTGTAAAAGAATCATTTCAAATTAAATTTTTTGGTGTTCCTCCACTCTATTCTAGTCAATTTCTAGGCTAACTAACTGATTTTTAGAGGCAGGTATTGTTTGCAGCAGAAAACGTAGTGGTCGACCAACTCTCTTGACAGATGACGTTAAGAGAATGTGAAAACAAGATTGCTCAATTTCTCCATGGAAAAGTTTACAAAACCTTTCCTCGCATGTTGATTTGTCATGTTCGAGTGCTCAGAAAGCTGCTAAAAAATTGAAATTGCATCCGTATCACATACGATTAGTTCTAGAGCTTCAGCCTCCAGATTTAAACAAGAGATTGTTTTAGGATAAAAGACATTCTGTTCGTAGCACGACCGGAAATGGTACAAAATTTTACACAGCTCAAGGAGAATCAACTCACACTGCCATATCCATACTGGTTTAGTAGGGCTACCAACTTAGTGTAACAAAACAAATTTTTTTTTTCAGAAAAATATTACCAGACATTAACAATTGGGTAACAGGACTAAAAAATCTCTCTGTATAATATAGATGAGAGATAAGAGGAAAATTAATAAAGTAGATGTTGATAAGAATAACAATTTGAATAAAGCAGTATTTACAATGTAAAAGGTTAGAACGCATTGAACTTTAGTAGTACTTTTCTTCAAACAGATTTAAAGTTGGATAAAATAACAATAATTATTTTATATTTATTTTAAGATATCTTATGTATTTGAAATGGTTTCCGTTTTCTTTATTGATTCATATTTTCAGCAGTTAAGTTATAAGGTACAGGGTGGAAGGAAAATGAACCGAGAGCAACACGGATGGCCGAGCAGGAACAAGCACCGAAGATAAGAGGGTGGTAATAAAATACAGTGCTCGGCCTAAGTGACTCCTTATTTCACAGAATAACTCTGGTCCCAGTACTTCTCAGATTAGATCTATTCTTACCAGTATATAAATAAAAGTGCATGCACTATATGCTCTCCTTTTTACAATAGCCTACTATGTGCTATGCGCATACTGTATACAAACCGGGTCGGCTACGGATCGGAAACTGCGCAATTTAATATTAGTACCTTCTATAAGTTGTATATTATTTTTATAGCACAATATTAAGACGTAAAATAAAGATATAGAATAACTCTATCATAAGATTCACTTTATCACTACGTAGTATTTTTAAATAAATACTTGTAACCGGATAAAAAACACTTCGTCAAAATTTATCAACATTATTCTAATATACTGAAAAAAAATTATTTTAAAAATTTCCGTTCTTGAGGCAACAACATGGATGGTAGCAATTTTTAAAAAAAGGTTACCTTTACCTACGACAAAAACCATTAGTTATTTCAATATCTACTCTTCTTTTTAGCTTTTATTTGCTATCGGGAACTGTGCATTGTTGACAACTACCCAATTTGATCGCTGCTTTTTGCTGTATTTTTTGACGTGGATTAGACATGAGTTTGAACAGGGACACCCAGTAAAGTTTGTTCATGGATGGCTGTCAACTGGTCACCATACAAAGTCGCTTGCCCAATCGGTGTTACTTAACAAATAATAGCGACTTTCCACCAGCTGACTGACTGGGCTGGCCCGAAGGCCATATCTACTCTTTAACTCGAATCGATTAACAGTATTTTTGTTTCCAAATTCTGAATTTACCCACCGGGTTGGTCTAGAGGTAAAGTCGTCGCCGCAAGTCACTGTTTAACAGCTGATTCTCGGAGACGAAAGTTACTGGTTCGAATCCTTGTAAAGGTAGTTACTTTTATACGGATTTGAACACAAGACAGTGGTTACCGGTGTAGTTTGATCGTTGGGGCTCAATTTACCACTCTCCTAGGATTGGTCAGCCTGAGTCTGTACAAGATTATACGACATTTACACATCATACATTGTTGTTGTTGTTTAGGTCAACAGCCGAAAGGCTGGTTTGAACCTCTAGAGGTTTCACTAAGTAAAACGAGGAGTGAGGTGGTTTACCATTGCCACAACTCACTGAGTGGAAAAGTACGCTTATCAGCATGCCGGGCCCTCTGAAAAGCACATATTTTCCACTCTGTAAATGACACCTTCACTTCATTCACCACAGGGTCTGGCTGTACAATGAAATTCATTACTTTCAGAGAAGATAACTCTGATTAGTGTCTTTTACACCTCTACCTCTTCTGTTCTTAAATGATTCAGTAATTTAATTGACTGACCATGTGATAAGAAACAGAACTATTTATTTTAGCCCTGCAACGAACAGATTGAGTGTAAATAATTTGACACTCCACCTGTCTGTTATGGGCAGTCATCATACATATCATCATTTCAGACATTATCATTTCAGACATATCATCATTTCAGACATCATACATATCATCCGCATATCAGACAGACATATCATCATTTCAGACATCATACATATCATCCGCATTTCATTGGGTCACAGGGTTGCTTTTTTGTCATTAGTCGATAAAACGATTAGTCTGGTTCGATACAGTTCTCCAAGCGTGTTCTATCTTGCGCAAGTCGTTTCATATCTACGTACATACCTGTAACACCCTACATCTTTTGTAATTTGCTTTTCAATAGACAAGACGTGATTAATTAATACATATGTATACATGTATTAATAAGTTTGATTTCTTATTTCAGTGTGATATTGGAAAAAAACATTATTTTATTTTATTTTCCATTATTTATTTGCTTCTGAAGCGTTTTCATTCACTAACAGGGAAAGTTAACACAAAAAAAGCTGTTAAGTGGTAGCAGAGACGCATGAGCACATTATAAAATTTCCTTCTGTTCTTTATTCCATTTAAGTAATACTATCTTTTTTTTTCTAAAAAAAAAAAAAATATTTCTAATGGACTATACCACTTTTAAGAAGAACATCGCTAGAAGAACCCTCATGGTTAAAATTCATTGATAAAATTGATGTTAAAATTACAGATTAATTTTTTTAAATATGTTTAAGAAGTAAAGAAGTCTGTTGACTTGCAAAGTTTATCCCAAATCTGTGCAACACCTTCCGCGAAGGCTACGATTGGGGGTTACCTGGTAAATTTGATTATTATAAACTAAACAGTTATTAATACTAATATTTATAAATGAAATTATGAACAGAAATGAAGAATTATTATTATATTATTTATGTAATGAATATTAAGATCTATTTGCATTGTAGAACTGGAAATATTATATCTAAACCGAAAGATTTTAAAATATTTTTCAAAATTCCTGTAGGAATTTATTCCAAAAACTTATAGTAGTTATTGAGCTATTTTACATTTTTTATGAATAAAATTGTAAGCTTTTTGAGATTCAATTCTTTGAGAAATGGAAATGATGTTTTACTGGAGACACAAAACGACCGTACGCGATTAAGTTTTTATTTTTTTTGTAAAACTGAAAAGTTTATACTAAATACATGAATAAATGGACATATAAATAATAAAACACAGATTATAAATTTAAACGGATTCTACAGAAATAAGTAAAATAAAAAGTAAGATACGCCGTTAATCTTGTTTAAAACACAGCCAGGCGTCTAATTTCAATAAAACACTGTTTCGTTTATATTTAGACCCACACACTACATCAAACAAGCTAGCGAAGATGAACTGCTTGCTGTGCTCGCTTTCTTGGTGTTTTCTTGGTTATCCAAGTTTCGTTGTTGTTGACGCGACGGGCGGCTCGTCGCGACATCAAAATTATCTTTTATTTCTACTCTTGATTAAGATGTTAATGTTATCTCTTCAGATACAACCATTAAAACAAAATGCTTTTCTCTTATTTATCCCACCAATAAGATTAAGTTGTTTGCATCGTGATGCATTATGGAAAATTTAAAGTATTGTTTTCTAGAACATCTTTTCTCTTTATTAATTTTCCTGTTTCTGTATAGAATACAATGGCAAAAGGTTCTATCGATTAAGAATCAACATGAAGAAGAATAAAGGGAAATAGAACTCCAAAAAGGCCTGAATGAAAAAGAAGCTTGGAAACACCTCTAACACATTAGTTATCATTTATTGTAATACAAGCATAAAAGATTTTGATGCCTGAACATGCTAGATGGTCTACGCCAGTCATGGACAAACTTGTTTTTTTTTAATATTTGTTTAATTAGAATTTAAATACTTTTCAACCATAACTATTTAGAAAGGAATTCGTGCACGCTGTAAAATGTTTCATCAATCAAATATTGTTTTAGCTTTTTCTATAAAATGGTTTAAATTGTCACAACTTTTTAAATATTGCGGCAATTTATTGATGTATTTTCTACCTGCATATGTTGGTTTTTGTTCAAACAATTTAGTGCTGTGATTAGCAACATAATAAACAACTATGTTTCTTGTGTAGTGGTTGTGAACATCTAAATTCTGTAAAAAGGTATTTTGCTTCACGTACATTATCACTTCAAAAATGTACAAAGAAAGATGTGTGAGCAATTGCAGCTCTTTAAATAGTGATCTGCATGAGGTAAGGTTGTTGACTCCTATCATACACCTAACAGCTTTTTTCTGAATTTTAAAAACTCTTTCCATGTAAACTGTGATGAATTACCCCATACTAATATGGCATAACTTATATGAGATCAAATTAAACCATGATAAGCTGCTATAAGCAATTTTTTATCATTTAATCTGGCAATTTGTTTTAATGCAAATACCCCAGATGATATTTTACCACAAATATGATCGGTGTAATCTATCTAGTGACACTCCGAGAAACTTCACTTTTTGCACATGATTTAGGATATTATTTTGTACAAAGACATCCTCTTCTCTCTTTTCTCTTATTGATTGCATTGTGTTTCTGGGAGAGGGCCAAATATCATTATGTAAAGTACGCTAGGCGGACCAACAAGAGAAAAAACACATGTTTATAGATAGATTATGCAACTCTATTTTTTAATTTCTTATTGATTCAATTTTGACTCATAATCAATAAACTGAAATGAAAGAGAATCGTAATTCTGTGGAAAAACTTGAAAACTACCATTTTATCACCAAATATTATTACAAATCTATTAAATAAAAAAGTAAAACAAAACTAGTGAAGACCAAAGACCAAGATGTCGGTCGATGCGACTTTGTGTAAAGAGCTGCATAAAAACAGTGCGCTAGACTCTCTGCGGTTGATACTTGAAGTGAGACTGTCCCATCACACGTTGCATATTGTAACATGTAAGTACTGGGTTTAATGGTAAATTTAATTACCTACAACCTTTATTTCGCTTATGTTTTCGATATAATATGTAGCCGTTTTAATGTTATTTAGGTTTTAAACGCGTTCTAGAAGAATTTTTTGCAAACATTTAAAAATTGGTCGTACTTTTCTACAAATTTTTGTGATTTTTAAACTGTTTTTATGTTTAAAATGTTTGGCAACTCTTTATCTTTAATTTGGTGACTATAAAAATACTTTACAATAATTAGATCAGAAGAAATAAGCAAATAAACGAATTAATGCAGGAACGCTTAGCGGCCATCTTTAAAAGCCATTTTGGTCGATTTCGCCGGAAATTTTTTTGGAACATTGGATATTCTCGCTCATAGTTAAAACGAACACGTTGCAATGTGGAGAGGGGAGCTCCACGTAACCATGTCGGGCCGACGGACCATTAGTTTGCCTTCGTTTTTTTAGCGTGCTGAAATTTGCTATCTATATATATAAAATTCGATGTATGTGTGTGTGTGTGTGTGTGTGTGTGTGTGTGTGTTCCCTTTTATCTCCTAAACTACTGAACCAATTTTCATGCAGTTTTTTTATGTTGTAACTGTGATGCCGGTGCAGGTTTTAAGCTATTAAAACTCTTAAAAAGTTAGCCCTAAAGGGTTGAAAATAATGTTTATATCCTACATTAAGGCTTTTATGAGGTTAGATAATCTGCTGCTTTTAAACCAGCTGATGTGATTCAAATAAAGATTTGTTATAAATAAAGTCATATAATTTAATAAACAGCGACGTGGTGCTAAGGATCAGCTGGTTACAACATCAAATTTTGTTGTATTTTATTTTGTAGCCACGATTTTGTATTGCTGAGTATTTTATAAAAGTAAAGTTCCGTGTTTCTTTTATTATTTTAATTTTATTTTAATTGGTGAGTGATCAATTGCTTTGATATTTTATTTTGACGTTTATTTTATACAATGTAAATTTAAGTTTTTGGTTTTGACAATTTTTTGTTTTGTTTTTAGTTTTGTTCCAATTTTAATAATGCCATCAAAAAAACATCAATAGGAAGAAAATCTTCAAAAGCAAAAAAACTTCAAAAAGCAAGAACTGCTGAAACGGAGGAACAACGAGAATCTCGCCTTCTACAAAACCGCGACCGAGCTTCAACTTCGAGAGCATTTCAACGTCGCCATTTTTTGCGTGCAAAGCTGCAACGGGGCATGCTAGTTGATAATCAAAAAACGTTTTAAGGCAATACTTTAAATACAGTATCAATAGTTTCTTACATCTGATGTTTAAACATTTTTTCTGTAAATTTTTAATTAATTTGACCAATATTTTAACAAATAAACATATCAAAAAATATTTTTTGAAGCCCTTTATAAACAATTTCGTGTTGTTTAAGTTTCGTTTTGGAATTTGTAACAATTTGTTTTTAAGGAAAATAATCGTTGACGATGACGACAAGCGTAGATTCTGCACCGTTACTATTACCTAGGATAAAATTGTACTGAAAGGAATAAAATAATAAATGAAAAGAAAGAAAGATAAGTGGTACAAGCATTCAAAATGAAATTAAAACGATTTTATTGTAAGATGTTAAACGAGCCTACAAAAGTTATTTATTGTTAATGTGAAGATAGAAGTTCCTTTAGTGTCAATGTCAAAGACTTAAAGTAAGTGTGATATCTGAAACCGCGCATTTATCATTTTGTTGTTGCGGTTTTAAGATTGCTTTAATTTTCTCTTTTTCAAGAAAAATTTCGCTACGAAAACAACGCGCAGTTTACAAGTAAAACATGTATTGTATATATACAACAATATGTTAGAATTTTAATTTTATTTAGATAAGTGTAAGAAATACATGAGAGATGTAGTTGTACGGTGCGATATGTGGTATCAGTATTTATTGCTGTAGGAATGTCATGCAAATATAGCAAATATACATCGAACAAGTTAGTATTACTATTATTATTATAATGTCTCTATGTGTATGTACAGAGAGACTTTTCTGCGTAAGAGATGTCCTCACAATTCCGATTTATAGCGATGAAAGTGGCAATAAAAGATAGTGTACCGACATCATCCGACCGCTAGCTTTTAGCAGGCCTACTTTCTGTATCTGTTAATGCAACATGGTAAGTGCAAAAACAGAGATGGAGACAGAAAAAGAAAAAAAAAAGGGTTAGTGAATTGAGAAATAATTGCGACAAGAAGTGGAACCCGATACCACAGCAAATAAAGACTAAATAAAGACGTCACCTCAAGAAGACTATAAAATTGTCTTCTTATTCTACTAGAAGAGAAGGTAAGGAATCGAAAAGATGTGTGGTCAATTGGAGCTTGGGAATGTGTCGTGAGGTTTTATGGTAGAGTGTTTTTTCACTACATCTATCCACCTAAACCTAACCACCTGTAAGAGAATCTACCAGGCTATAACAACTTTTAAACCAATAATATAAAACGATGTCCATAGTAGACAGGTGGAGTGTTAAATTATTTGCACTCGATGTGCTAATTCCAGGGCTACATAAAATAGTTTTGTTTCTTATCACATGTTCACCCAATTATATAAATGAATCATTTAAAAATATATAAGGTAGAGGTGTAAAAGACACTACTCAGAGTTATCTCTTCTGTGAGCAGTAATTAATTTCATCATTATACAGCCAGATTACTCCCCATAACAGAAAGGTGGAAAGTTTAACAATTTTTTTTTTGAGAAAAAGAATTCATGTTATTTTCTGTTGTAAACAAACATGATAGTAAATAATTACGAATATCAAACACAATAATATAATTTACAATCCTATTTGTTTACATTAACAGAATAAGGCTCCATTCATAGATGCACTTAAGGAGAGACTGTACCTTAGGCCTACATCCCGCCAGTGTTAAATTTGCTATTTTTAGGTACATTTTTCATAGGTTTGGTAAAAGATAGGGAAATGAAACTTTAAACACTTAATCGTTGTCGAGTTTCTCTAGCTACTGACATTTTTTTCAATTTGATCTGTTGGAGCAGGAAATTGAAAAAAAATGAATAACATAAAACTTTTACAATTTTTTTTCTACAATTTTTGTATATTGCTAAATTTTTGAGCATCTAAGGAAGTCATAAAAGTGTGGGTATGTGTGCATGTACAAGATAAATAGCTGGTAAAAATTTCAGGCCGCTAGGTTTAAGTTAATGGTTCTCGAGAAAAATATACCTAAATTTTAAAATCTAAATTTACAAGAACAGGCAAGAACAAAAAGGCACAAATCAAAAATAAGGTTTACCCAAACAAGTAAATGTCCCGTCAACAGTTGGTTAGAAATCTGAACCAACAGCTGAGAATATTTAAAAAATTAACGCAGATATTTTAAAAAACTAAAATTCGTATTGTTCTAAAACGCTCAGTATAAAATTATGAAAAATATTCGTTCCTGGTGACATAATTTTTCTGGGTAAACCTGCTAAAAAGTTAATTTTTTCATTAAAATAATTTTTTGACGTAATTTAATGGTTTTCTGGTAGATCTAGGTCTGAACTATTGAAGAATATAAAAAACCAAAAATCGAAATTTTCAGTAAAACCATCATACAATCTCACCTTAAAATAATCATTTGTCTATAGCGAGAGATAATATCACACACAAGAAATTTATGGTACAATATTTTAACTAGTTACTTAAATATTACACTACATAGGTATTAAATCTACACATAAAAAAAAACTAAAAATAAAAAAAACAAATAAAAAAATAAAAATAAAAGAAATAAACTGTCTCTTTTTCTGTAACAAAAGAATAAATGTACTAACAAAGTGTAACATAATAACAGTATAAAAATTAAAAATATAAAGAAAAAAAGTTTGTAACAATTTCTGATTTAAACTTATAAAACTACAAACAAATATACAAAACCAATTTGATTATTAAAAATACAGCATGTTTTCTCAGGTGTATTTTTTATCAGATTTTTTACATAATTTTTGTTACTGTTAAACCCGTACTTTATTGTTAACATTAACAATAAAATATTTACTCAATCTGTTCGTTGCAGGGCTAAAAAAAATAGTTCTGTTTTTTATCTCATGGACAACCAATTAAATGACTGAATCATTTAAGAACAGAAGAGGTGTAAAAGACACATCAGAGTTATCTCCTCTGAAAGTAATTAATTTCGTTATGCAGCCAACCCTGTGGTGAATGAAGTGAAGGTGTCATTTGCAGAGTGGAAAATTGTGTGCTTTTCAGAGGGCCTGGCATGCTGATAAGTGTACTTTTCAATTCAGTGAGGAAGGCAATGGTAAACCACCTGACTTCTCGATTTACTTAGTAAAACCTCTACAGGTTCAAACCAACCTTTCGGCTGATGACCTAAACAACAACAACAAGGTTTGTGAAAGCTCGTTTTTTTTCGAATGCAGTTATGTTTTCTAACAACTTCTGAGTAAATTGTTTAAGTACAAAATATGTGGCATCTTTTAAGCTTATTTGTATGGATCTTGGAAATGCTTTGAAACTGATAAAATATTTTCCCCAAATGTTCTTCATAGAAGAAAATCGCTATTAATTCCTACTGAACTTATCTATATCCTTTAACCGCTTTTCTCTATAACTTTCATTATCTATCCATCCACGCATTTCTGAGCCGTTGAAGCTACTTGAAACCCATAACTAAATCTTTAAAAGCCTAGTTTAGTGTCAATTAGTAATTTTCCGAATTAAGCACAACAGTAGTTGATTTTTATTTAGCGTCATTCACTCATGATTACTTTTTCAATTTTACATTGTTTACTCGTGATTAAACATAGCTTACATTTTTCAATAAACACATTGGACAGAGTAAGTCGTGTACGTGTTTCACACCAGATATTTTCCATTGTTAACCGATTGTAAATAATTTTTTATTTTTCTGAAAAATGTTTAAAAATGTTATAATATCTTATAATGTAATACTTTTATATTGCTTTAGGTAAAGTGAGATCGGTTCTCGTAGAGCATTAGCAGAATTTATACGACCATTAGAGAATTTTCTGCAACAACTGATCAAGTGATCGCATAAAGTCACATCCGTTTACCTGCGTTACAAATATGTGAAAGACCGAAGCATAAATCTTTACCAACAGATAATATAATAAATAAGGAACATAAATGAAGCCAACTTAGAAACGAAGGCCTCACACGCACAGGCTGTACCCCGATCTATTCTTGTTAGTTCCTGTCGTAGTTACAGTACTTCTTTAGTCAACATTGTTGAGATTGTTTCGTGTTTTGTTGAAGCAGTAGTTACTCGAGTGCAGGCAGTAACCAATATAATAGCAATATCAGCAGCAATCGACTGGTTCGCTCTACACGCAAGATAGAAACAAATTTCTAAGTTATTGCTAACATCCATACACCTTCCTCCATTCTTAATAGGGTTGCCTTCCATTCCGACAAGTAGCCATTCTAAAATAAGGCAAGACAACGAACGCACATTTATGTTACTAAAGAATACATAAATCTCTTTTCGTTAAAATTATTCATTGTAAGAAATCATTCTCATTACAACAACCATTAACTGTAATATTTAATTTTCTTTTAACATAGCCTATATAATTAGAAAAGCTGTATTATGCCATAAATAATTTAAACAATCGGTAAATAAATTAGTATGAAATTCTTCCTGTGATTACCACAAGCACTACCTTAAACGGAACAAAACCTTTTTTAGAAACAACTTCTAAATTACCTTTTACGTCACAAACTTAATGTTGCATAAAGACTTACAACTCCAATACTTAAATGATGTCGCGAAACAACTACACAAGACGATGCACAACAAATTTGAATTACATGACCACCCTCTCATACAAAATATACACTTGACTGATACCGGGTATTCAGCACAGACATTTAAAACGGCTCTGGCCAAAGGATCTTCTTGGCCAATTGTAGGGCTGTAGTGATGACTGGAAGCTCCGGCAAGTAATTCAAGTTTTGAAACATTTTTTTTTTATTCTTAATATATGTGTATGTTGCAATCTGTTCAATTCAGAACAATAAGCAACACCATGACCCAATGAGATGGGTATGATGTGTACGACGTGTTAATGAGGTGTAGTCTTGTACAGACTCAGGCCGACCATTCCTGAGAGAGTATGGTTAATTGAACCCCAACCATCAAAGTACACCGGTAACCACTGTCTAGCATTCAAATCCGTATAAAAGTAACTACCTTTACTAGGATTTGAACCACAGATAAAAACATGGAACATTAGCGTCATAGTTGTAAATTGTTATATTATTGTATTGCCCATAACAGGCAGGTGGAGTGTTAAATTAATTCCACTCGACCTGTTGGTTCCAGGTCTACAAAAAAATAGTTATGTTTCTTATCGCATAGTCAGCCAATTATATGACTGAACTATTTAAGAACAGAAGTGGTAGAAATGTAAAAGACACTAGTCAGAGTTATCACCTCTGACAGTAATGAATAGTTGGTAACGTGCTCACCTCTCATTATTCGGTCTTGGGTTCGAATCCCATTCAGGCATGGCATATTTTCATAAGTTACAAAAAAATCATTTCATTCTTCACCGTCTGCATTATCAGTAATTACAGAACAGTCGGGACGTTAAACAAAAAAAAAAATATACAGCCAGACCCTGTGGTGAATCAAGTGAAGAACTCTTTTGCAGGGTGGAAAGTGGGTGCTTTTCGGAGGGCCTGGCATGGTGATAAAACTCTTTTAATTCAGTGAGGAAGACAATTGTAAACCACCTCACTCGTCGTTTTTTACTTAGTAAAACCTCTAGAGGTTCAGACCAGCCTCTCGGCTGTTGGCCTAAACAACAACACATATTATTGTAATAACTGATACTAAATTTTCAATTAAAAGTGTCAAAAATAAAAACAAAAAGCTTCCAAATTAGAAATAAATAGACTCAATATTAATCTATTTAATATTGTTCCGGTAAATCCAGGATGATTCAGGAGAAAAGACAATAATTTGACAAATTAATTATTCTAGATCTAAAAAACCCTTTATATAGCCTACATACATTACGTAGGTCCGGAAACACTTTATTTTTGAGTTGCGGCTAGGGAAAGATTTCCCCCTAAAACGAGCAAAAACGTGCATTGATCACAATGGTGGAAGTTTTGAACATTTATATCGTAAACCAAATGAAATACTACTTGTAAGCAGCATTTTATCATAAAGTACAATGAGTATTCCTGCTTCCTCCAGTTATTTTCTACACAGCGAAAAGGATTTTTCGATCAGTTTAAAATTATATCGTATTCTTTCTAAGTTTTGGTCTAAGTCGATATTCTTCAACGTTTGTTAGTTGTATCATATTGAATTATTTACTTCATTAAAATTTTATTTACCGAAAACTTTTATTTAATTATTGACAATTTATTAAAGTAAATGTACGCCTATAATCTAAAAAAGTGAGTTTTTTACTCCAGTTTTTATGTTATACCAATTTTCTCGAAAACTACTTATATTACGATTCTGGGACCATTTTTTTCAATTGATAGTTTTCAATTGAAAGTCAGTTTTCACTACCAATCCTTAGACTTTGTTTTGCTTAGCTCAGTGATGCTCAGTTGTGAACTTGACTAGTGCGTAGTCCTTTAATTCAGTTTTTTTTGCATCCAAGAGACTCCAAAAGAGAGTATAGGAGTCAAGATAAAACTGATAAAGCAAAAGTTAAAAACAATGATAAATTCCTCACTTACCAATAATTTGTTTCCGCTACTGCTTAACTCAGTAGGCTTGTGATGAACCCCTTTGTATCAAATAGTACACAATATTTGTTTAATTAGAAGTTAAATACTTTTCAACCAAAAACTATTTAGAAAGGAATTCGTGCACACTGTGAAATGTTTCATCAATTTCACTAGCAGTGTTCCATCAGTTGACACTAGCAGTTTGAACACTGAGCAGTTAAGGAAAATTGATATGGCAACAAGATGGAGCACCGCCGAATTATGGAGTTATTGTGAGAGGCTATCTGAATGAAAACTTTTACGAGTGGATTGACAGATGGGACACTATTGAAGAGCCTTCACGAATGCTAAATGTCACACCCATGGATTTTTCTCTGGGGTACACTAAAAAAATTACGTTTACTCCATCAAGATTCGTGATTTTGAGCATTTGAAGGAACGGATTCAATCAGAATTTGAAAACTTACAGTTTTGGAAGATTTTTGATAACATTTTTGATAACATCAGTGAAGAAAAGATCTAATGCTTGTTAAGATCAGCATGGAAACCACTTTGAATTAATAAAATTGTATTTTCATTTGTTTAGTTTTATTTATTGGAACAAATACATATTTGATAAATGACTTATGAGCCACTCCATATAATGGATTTTGAAGAAAAACCAAATTTACCCTTTACTTTGGGACCCTGGAATTTCAGTACTACGCTAGTTTTTTTTTTAATTAACGTCGCATCAACAGCGTGGTCATTAGCGACCACGGTGGGTTTTGACTTGTGAAAATTTCCAGACCCTAGCCGGGAATCGAACCCGTAACCTTCACGTTGTAGGCTAGCGTATTACCACTGCGCTACGGAGGCGACCAAAATCGTTTCTTAGTACCGAAAAAACGTACATACCAAACTTCATATTTCAATTCCTTGTAGTTCAAGAGATTTTATGAAGGAACGGATTCAATCAGAATTTGAAAACTTAAAGTCTAGGAAAAATTTTGATAAAATTTGTAAATCAGTGAAGAAAAGATCTAATGCTCGTTAAGAACAACATGGAAACCACTTTGAGCATATTTTGTAGGTTAATTGAACTCAATATAGGCCTATGTAATTCTGTGTTGACAATAAAATTGTATTTTCATTTGTTTAGTTTTATTTTTTGTAACAAAG
This sequence comes from Catonia carolina, assembly GCA_035578175.1. NCBI lineage: Eukaryota > Metazoa > Arthropoda > Insecta > Hemiptera > Achilidae > Catonia > Catonia carolina. Next base: position 146,332,286 of record JAQMRL010000002.1, read on the forward strand.
ACGTTTTTGATAAATGACTTATGACCCACTCTGTGGTTTTAGAAAAAAACCAAATTTACCCGTTAATTAGGTTCCCTGGAATTTAAGTGCTACGTTATGTTTTTTTTTTAATTAACGTCGCATCAACAGCTTGGACATAAGCGACAACACTGGGTTTTGACTTGTGAAAATTTCCAGACCCTAGCCGGTAATCGAACCCGTAACCTTCACGTTGTAGGCTAGCGTATTACCACTACGCTACGGAAGCGACCAAAATCGTTTTTTATACCAAAAAAACGTACATACCAGACTTCACATTTCAATTCCTTGTAGTTCAAGAGATTTAATGAAAAGAGAATAAAAGTTAGTGAATTTTATTACAGATTTCAATTATTTTTAAAGCGAATCAAAATAAATTTTACATAAGATATTTTTCATATCATGAAAATTATGATAATTCTAAGTAATGAAAGGATATACCGTTTTATTATTTCTGTGTTACTATTATATTACTTGAACATCATCGTGTATAAATAACATTTCGCAGGTTATTTGTTATTGTAGTTAAATTATGCACCATTTATAATGATTATGATAATTATTCTGTCTTACGTCATTAAACTAGTCATACAGAGCTGACTACCTGTATAAACTCTTGAAAGTAGTCAGCCACTACTTACCAACCTATGAGTGTGTGGAGAAATTACTTGTACGTAGAAATTACTAAATTAACCGTGCTGCACCGCGCGGAATCCAGTGTGTGTTAGTAAACCGATGTGGTGGGCGGAGGATAGTGGATTATGTGTATTATAGAGATAGGCTATAGGAATATGTTAGTGATGACCCCAAGAAGAACTGCGCACCTGTAGGCCTAACTTAACTCCCTCTCCCCCCCATCGGTAAGATACTCCATCTATCTCCTTCCATTCTACGCTCTCTTGCGTCCTCACTACACAAACAACTACCAGCTTTTCATTTCGTTTACCCATGTTAAAGCTGCTGCTTATATAAATTGCAAGGATAAAGCTAATGGCCGATAATGAGCCCATAAACCACCTCTCTCTCTCACTCTCTCTCTCTCTCTCTCTCTCTCTCTCTCCCCCCTTATTCATTCCTATCCACCTTACCTTCTCCTTCACTAATAAATCTCTATATCTACTCTCTTTCTTCTTCTAATCCATACCGACTCACTGAACTGTAATTACTGAAATCAAATCAAGTTCTCTTTGATTTGTAGCTAAGAATTAATTACTCTTCAATGAAATTCTAATTATATATATATATATATATATATATATATATATATATATATATATATATATATATATATATAAATAATCGAATATTTCACTGCTAAAGTTATCTCTATCTGCTCAAACTGAAGATATTTGACTTAATATTATCACTTTTTCTTGTTTCAGTTAATTAAAATATTTTTATTAAATTCTAAAAACATTTTCAACAATTTAATAATGTATTTAACAAGAAAAACTCTTTGATTTACGATAAATAAATGATAATATCACCAAAAATGGTTTTTAAAAAAAATTTAATTAATAGCAAACAAAAGATTTTATAAGAGAAGAGAAATGTGTTGTTTAGGTCACAGCCGGAAGTCTAGTTTGAACCTGCAGAGGTTTTACTAAATAAAACGAGAAGTTGTTTAGTTTACCCATGGCCTTCCTCACCGAGTGGAAAAGTTTATCAGCATGCCGGGCCCTCTGAAATGCACATATTTTCCACTCTGCAAATGACACCTTCACTTAATTCACCACAGGGTCTGGCTGTATAATGATATTCATTACTTTCAGAGGAGGTAACTCTAATTATTGTCTTTTACACCTCTATCTCTTCTGTTCTTAAATGATTCAGTCATTTAATTGATTACTATGTGATAAGAAAGAGAACTATTTATTTTAGCCCTGCAACGAAGAGATTGATCGTAAATAATTTGACACTCCACCAGTCTATTATGGGCAAATAAAAGAAATATTCAAATGTTCAATTTTTTTTTCTCGTATAGGGCCAATTTTAGACCACTTGTTTCCAGTCATTCTCATGCACTCATTCACGTACAGACACAGGTTTAATCAAAGAATCTGATAAAAATAATGTATAATCGCTGGGTTGACTTGAGAGTACACCGGCTGACTTTCTCCGTCTGTTTATGTTCGCTTCCTTTTCGCTGGTCTTTGGTCGTATTATTTCCCCGAGGTACTTGAAGGTATTAACTTTTCCAAAATTTCCGTACCGTGTCATCAAGTGACGCGGGACGTTTTTAAAGTTCGTTATGTATTTAGTTTGCTCAAAGGAAATCTGCACTCCGAATTTTTAAACTTGTTTTTTAACACGTTTTATTGTTATTTCTGTTTTCCTACACAACGATTGCTAGGTCTTCTGCAAAAGCAAGACAGCTATCCTTATACCGTTCTTTGATCCTCTAATGCGTACTTAGTGCAACAAACAATCCTTTATTAAGTCCATTTCTATTATTATTTTTGCAATTTTTAAAATTGTCATCTAACATTTTCCTTCGTTCGACCGTCTGTCACACCCAGATATAAGAAACTACAAGAGATAGCAACAAACGGTGTTTAGATTCGTAATCTACACAAAAATTAGTGGCTAAAATCGGGTTTGAAGTGCCGGTTTCGACAGGAGTGGGCCAAAACTGGAAGTCAAGAAATCAAAGTTGGAATTTAGAAACAAAATAGTATCTTTCGATTCGTCTTAGAGAGTAGGTACAGAAATCACTAATGGTTTCTGCCATTGGTCAAAAGTAGTCTAAGCCTTTTTAAAATTTATTGCCACAAGCCATGAGACGCGTCATCTCATGGAAGAGATAATTATTATTATTAAGGCCTTCATTAGAGTAAATCTAGTCAAGGATGGAAAGACTGTTTCTGAGAACTTTTCTTCTTTACCCATTATTCTTTGATTCTTTCAGATCTTTGGAATCTCTGATCCTCTGTTATGTTGTACTTTCTTTGTGTTGAAGTTTTGATTTTAATTTTTTTTTTCAAGAGTAGTTTTCTCCTCCCTTTTTAAAATATGTTCTTCCGTTATTTCTTGCTTCTCAAGGTCTTTTTCTATTTCCTGTAGCCAATTTTTCTTAACTTTATTTTTCCGTTGGTAAGTTAGAAGTTTCTTGGTCTGTCTTTCTGCAGGTAGCATTACTACCTAAATTTTTTCATAATTATGTTTAGTAAGGGTTTGTTCTCTTTATGACATTTCATTTGAAAGAAGTCTGTGTTTTCCATTTAGTATATGTTTATTGTTATTGATCGTTCTTAGAATTCTTCTTTCCACTCTCTGAAGTTCTTCTGTAGTTTCTGAAAGGGATTATTATTATTATTATTATTATTATTATTATTATTATTATTATTATTATTATTATTATTATTATTATTATTATTATTAGCGTATTCTCCCTTAAAGGAAGGCGATAAGCAAACTGAATCATTTTTTTTCTTGTTGTTCTTTTTGTCCACCCAGTACTCCCGCATCCGTTTTGAGAAAGCCTGTTTCCTTTCTTCTGACCACTTTGGCCTGTGCTGCTTCTGCTTTGGCTGCTCTAGCTCTATCTCCCATCTGTCCACCTTGTTCCTAAATATGTTCCTATCTGCGATGTCTTGTTCTGTTATTTTCGCTTTCCTGAGATCCTTATAGATTTCACTTATCCACGGTGGCATTTTTTTGAGAGACGTCGTATACTCCAATATTTTTCTTGTTAGCCTGTTTTCTGGTAACGGCTGTATGTGTCCAAAGAATTTCATACGTCTCTTTCTAATGTCAGCTTCTACATTTGAGAACTTTTCTACGGTCTGGTTTGGTTGTAATCTGAACCCGTTTTCCGTTTGCCTAGCACCAAGGATCTTTCGGATTATTTTCCTTTCTTCTTTTTTTATGTCTTCCAGCTCGTGTTTCTTATTTAATGTTAGTGTCTCACTTGCATACAGGAAAGCGGGTTTGATAACTGTGTTGTAGTGGCGGATCTTGGTGTTTCTTGACATCGACTTCTTGTTATATAAGTTCTGTATCATCCACAGTGCTCTTTTGGTCTTTTGTAGCCTGTTAACCTGCGATATCTCCTCTGCTCCTGTGGGCTCTATAAATTCACCTAGATATTTGAAGTGTGGCTTTCTGTTAATTATACCATATTTTGTGTTCAATGTTTCAATATTGATTCTATTGCCAATAAACTCAGTCTTTTCAAAAGAAATTTGGAGCCCCACTTTTTCTGCACACTCTTTTAGTGTCTCAATCTGCTGGACCGCTGTCTGTTCATCTTCAGCTACCATTGCCAAGTCATCCGCAAACGCGAGGTAAGGTATGTGTAACCTAGTGTTGCCGGTTCCAAGTGTGATTGGTTTCCAGAGGTTTTCTTCGCGGAGTTTGTTCTCCCATTCTTCCATAACCTTGTCTAATACAATATTGAAGAGCAGTGGCGACAGTCCATCTCCTTGTCTCACGCCGGTATTTATGTCAAAAGGTCCCGAGATCTCTCCCATGAATTTCACTTTAGATTTGGTGTGTGTTAGTGTTTGTTCTACGAGACGCCTTGTTTTGTGGTCTAGCCCTTTTTCTTCTAATATTTGGAAAAGTGATTGGCGGTCTATCGAGTCGTACGCTTTTCTGAAATCTACAAAAGTGCATATTACAGGCTTGCATCTTATTGCTTTCATTTTTATTATTGTTCTCAGGTTGAAAATTTGTTCTGCACAAGATCTACTTGGTCTAAATCCGGATTGGTAGTCAGATAGTTTTGGCTCTATTTGTTCTTGTGCTCTTTTCAAGAGGCAGGCAGAGAAAATTTTGTATGTTACTGGTAACTAAACTAAAATTACTGGTAAACTAAAATTATTATTATTATTATTATTATTATTATTATTAGCGAATTCTCCCAATAATGGAAGACGTTAAGCAAATAGCTAAATTAACTTTTCTTTGGGTTCTTTCTGTTCTTCCAATAGACTTTCATTCTTTCTGAGAAAGCTTGTTTACGTTCTTCTGGCCATTTTGGCCTGACTTGTTTTTTCTGTGGTTGCTCAGGTGAAACTTCCCACTTATTTACTTTGCCTCGAAACGTGTCTCTTTCTACGATATCGGTTAATATTATTATTATTATTATTATTATTATTATTATTATTATTATTATTACTATTACGCTTTTATGGTTGTTTAAAAATTAATAAAACCATTTACATTTTGATTAACTAAACAGTCTAAACAGTTTTTGAAATCCCACGGTTGTTTTATAATCAAATGAAACAAATGATACGATAAAATCTTCAACATAAGCCTATATGTAAAACTAAATATTAAGAGAAAATGCAATTCAACGTTCTTTTTTAAAAAATCCTTGTTAATTCGTTTGAAAACATCTGCTTTTGTAATTTTCTATTCTAAGGTAAAACTAACTGCTTCTACCTGGAATATCCGATTACAAAACTATTTTTTGAAAGGTAAGTAAACTGTTCTAGTTTTTATGTTGTCTTATTGGTTTTCTTCTTACTCCTTATTGCTTGTACTTTTTATAAAATAGTGATAACAACAAATTACACATAAATAGACAACAAACATTTTCAGAGAAAAGCTGCAGGTAAATGATCGTAAATATCTTTATTTTAATTATTTTTGGAACTGAAATTTCGTAATTGGTATCAAATTAAATTGTATAATTTTTCTACTAAAATCAATAAAATTTAAAGAAATAATTTTTTAGATATAGATACCCAAGTCACGAGATTGCCTTTTGCGTATGGATTGGCTGTGAGAAAGGGAAGTTAAATATTTGCAGTGCTGCCAACCTCAACAGTGAGACACTTCTCGCACATTCCACTACCGTGCAGTTTCTAGATACATTTTGTAATCTGTGGTTTATTTTAAGAAAATGTTTTCTTTATAAACCTTATAAGAAATAAATGTGACTTGTAATATTGCCTATAACGTAATTGCATGATTAGAAATGGTTGATTTACTAAAATTACAAATAAAATTGCCTTCATCAGCTATTATCTATTGCTTCTTCATCATCTATTGCTGTCATCAGCGTTTTCATTATCAGTCTCTCTAGTACCTACCTAATCGTTTTCTTTTTTTTACCAGGTGTCAACAAAACTGTTGAAGTATAGCTTCTTTACGTCCTTAATTTCCTTGTTTATTTTTCGAATTGTGCAAAGAGAAACATCACAGTAGTTAGCCGCTCGCTCACGGCTTTTGTTAAGAGGTACAGATAGGCATTTTTGTTTAGCTTCAACTTTAAAAAGTTTTGTTACATTGCGTTCAGCACTGTGAATAATACGAACACGTTTCTGAGAAACCGACATTAGTGTTTACGATAACAAACAGTTATATTTGTACAGTTAACCTATAAAAGGTTCCACGATATACTGTATATGCTCTGGGTATAGTATAAGTTGTTATGTTTGTCGTATTGAAATAAAAGCAGTCGCGCATGCGCACTGGTGCTTTTACCCCTTTACCCCTCGTTGCAAACAAGGGCAAACCCGTGACTCAAGTGACTATTCATAAACAAATTATTGTTAACGGAAATTGTTAAATTTGAATACAGTTTAGTTTTACCTCGACCCACCGGGTTGGTCTAGAGGTAAAGTTGTCGCCAAAATCAGCTGTTTAACAGCTGATTTTTGGAGACGAAGGTTCCTGGTTCAAATCCTAGTCAAGGTAGTTACTTTTATACGGATTTGAATGCTAGACAGTGGTTTTAATTAACCATACTCTCTCAGGAATGGTCGGCCTGAGTCTGTACAAGACTACACCCCATTTACACGTCATACGTATCATCCTCATTTCATTGGGTCATGGAGTTGCTTATTGTTCTGATTTGAACAGATTACAACGTACACATATTAGGAATTAAAGGAAAAAAGAGTTTAGTTTTGTTTATTAAGCAACTTAAGCTGTTAAGATTTTTCTAAAAGATCTTGTTGTGCAATGTTAAGTTGTTGCATATCTTGCTTTCTTTCGGCCATCCACCTTGGAGGATTTTTCCACGAGTTAATTATAGAAATGAGTTGTTTAGTTACTTGATTGTCCGGTATTCTAAGTAAATGCCCGAAGAAAGAAATTCGTTTCTTCGGCATGATGTCAGTAATTGGCTCGATTTCATGGTAGAGTTCTGAATTAGATATTAAGATCCAGATTTCGTTGAGTTTCAGTTTTTTGTTTATGCAAGTCCTAAGGATTCTTCTTTCTATCTTATGAATTTCTCATTGTTGTTTTAGTTTTTAAATTAGAAATAGTTTCGCAGAAATGAGTGGCTTTGGTTTGTAGGCCTACTACCGTTGCATTTTATAGTGTTGCAGTTTAGAATGAATAGATAAGTCTTTCTTGTATGTATGTGTTCTTAGTAAATTGCTGGGTAGGTAAGTTTTAGCTAATTTGTTAGTTCTAATTTTCCAGGTCGCTTTCTCATTTCCGTTTTATATAAGTTATTGTTTCGCCAAGACATTTTTACTTTCTCTTGCCTATTTTATGAATATGTAGGAAGAAAAGTATTGTTTTCATGTCAATTTTTCGAAATCGAGTTTTCACCGGATCTACACGGTTTCAGACCCCCTGAACCCAAAAAACATGTTTTTAGCGATTGGTCTGTGTGTGTGTGTGTGTGTGTGTGTGTGTGCGCGCGCGCGCGCGTGTGTGTGTGTGTGTGTGTGTTTGTTTTGTCTGTCTGTGTGTCTGTGTGTGGGTGTATCTGTGTGAACAGAATATCTCAAGAACGGAACATCGTACGAACTTAAAACTTAAAACTTAAGTTACATACCACTACCGAACCCGACATGAACATTTTCATCAAAATCGGTCAACCGGAAGTAGTAGTTTATTCGTGTAATTTTTCACTTTTTTGCGATTTTCTCAAAACTGGTCCTACGATTTTTTTAAAAATCGCCTGGTTTACTAAATTTTTTATTCTCTACAAGATAGGGTAGGCGTCATGTTTGCTGAAATTCTTGGTGAGGCTGTTTTCACGTAAAAACATAGTTTTTTAAGATTATGGCTTTAATATGTAATTTAGCGCAAAAATTTATATAATAAAAGTTGTAGAGAATTTAAAATCCTATAACTTTTATTCCAAACATGTTTTTGTATAACGCTTAGTTTAGCAGTAATTAGCGATTTTCTGATTTTTTTTCTCACGAAAACGTGTGAAAAATCGATTTTTTTTAAGATTTCGGCCGTTTTACGACAAATGTGCATATATAATGTGCATATTTTTTGCTACACAGTCTAGTTTAGCGTGAAAGAGTGATTATCCGTATGTTTAAGCCACACTGAGGTAATTTTCATTTTGCGTCTTTCACTCATGATTAAAATTAGGTTATGTTTTTTGAGGTTAGTTTTTTTGTTTATTTCTAATGTTTTATTACTAATGTTTGGTATATTGTTCATTATTTGCATTGGCAAGAGAAAGTTGTGTGAGTGTTTCACACCAGATTTTTTTAAATTCTTCGAAAATATCGACTAAGTTACCATTACATTTGATCGACCAATGCAGAGCGGTTTGGTGATCGTGATTTTAGGATTTTCATATGAAAAATTTTCAAATTAAAAAAATTAAGTTAAACGAATAAATGCAGGAAAGAACTTCAATTTGTTGTAGCGTTAAATCTTCCAACACAACGGACTTCTTTCTTGGCGGGCACTATAGTAGAAATAACAACACAAGACAAATAACAATATTATTATTATTTTATTTAATAACATGAATAGGCTAATATAATAAAAGTTATTACTATAATAAACATAAGGTGCATTATTTTATTTTGTCGGTATAATAAAATAGAAGGGTTTGAATCGAATCGGTCATTAAACCTGGATATCGAGACAGGTACAAAAGAGACATTATACTCATGACGTATAAAAAAGGAAATAGATTTTTTAAGCAGTGTTTAATAAATTCATTTAGAAATGCATCGGTTGGTCAATATAAGATCTAAACAAAAAGAAAAGGTTAATTTAAAACGTTGTCGCCATCATTATCATTGTTGTAATTGTAAAATGCAATAAAATTTTATTAATTTATTATTTGTTAGTTTTGTATTTTTATTTTTTATTGTAGCATTTAGAAAGAATATTTTGTGGGTGGCAAAATGCTACCAATAAAACAGTTTATCGTACCAATTTGCGGTCGTTTTATTATATTATAAGATACGGTTTAAACCTATTACAATATTGTTTGGTAATATTACGCAATACAAAATTCTCATTAATAAAAACCTGTGTTTTATAGCTACATTATTTTAATAAATACGGAATATCTTTCTAAAACAAATGAAATCAACCAATTAAATGATATAAACCACTTAGAAACATTATACGTAATTATGTTTTATTTTAATTAAGATGTATTTTTATAAAAAACTTTTATCTATACTTAATTATCGTCTAAATAATAACTAAATAATCATCTTAAAATGTTGACACTTTAAAATCACAAAGTTCAAAATGAAATTTAACCCTTACAGTTTATTTGTTGCTGTTGTTTAGGTCAACAGCCTGTAGAGGCTGGTTTGAACCTCTAGAGGTTTTACTAAGTAAAAACGAGGAGTAAGGTGGTTTACCTATGCCTTCCTCACTGAATTGAAAGAGCATGCTTATCAGCATGCCAGGCCCTCCGAAAAGCACTTACTTTCCACCCTGCAAATGACACCTTCACTTCATTCATCACAGGGTCTGGCTATATAATGAAATTCATTACTCTCAGAGGAGATAACTCTGACTAGTGTCTTTTACACCTCTACCTCTTCTGTTCTTAAATAGTTCAGTCATATAATTGGCTGACCATGTGATAAGAAACAGAACTATTTTTTTTAGCCCTGGACCAAACAGATAGAGTGCAATTAAAATAACACTCTACCTGCCCGTTTTGGGCATACAGTTTATTTATGTACACGTAAATAAAACGAGAAAGACCTGTCCTCCAGGACAGGTTCAAACAGTTGTACAGACTTCTTTCACGCAAATCCAAGTTACCAACTACGTCCAAATTAACCATTTACAACTCCTACCTTCGACCAATATGGAGCTATGCCAGTCAGCTTTACTACTGTGCAAAACCATCAGTATTGGTAAAGATTCAGCGTTTCCAATCAAAGCTTTTACGGAGGATAGCTGTTAACGCTCAATATTATGTAACCAATAGAACGCTACACTCAGACCTAAACGTACCCTACATAAATGACGTTTTCTTAAAGTTATATACAAAATTTAGGATGAAACTCGTGAACCACCATAACCCACTGATCTCAAATCTGGCTACGCAGACTCTCCCAAACAATCCAATAAGACGTCTGAAAAGTCGATGGAGCCGGGACCTCATCTATTAACGTAGTACTGTAATTGACTATCCATTACAATGTTCTAAATGTTGCACTTAATGCTACATTTATTTATTCACGTCAGAGTTCTGTCACTGGACTGTGTCTTCACTCACGTTTGTATACCATGTTAATTTTTCCCAAATTTTGTGATATCACATTCACTGATTGTTTCCAACAGATTGTGAATTTCCTAAATAGAAAAAAAACCCTTACAGTGCCAGGAGAACATTGTCAGTGCCTACCGAAAAATGCCAGCCTACTTTTGTGCGATTTGTAGCATTTTGTATATATACCCAGAACATGGCTATTTTTCAAGGTATCTTAATAACGTTTTTGTTTTTTTCATAAGGAATTGATCTTGTAATTCAACTTGGAACACATTTCTTACAATCTAAAAATAAAATGATAATAGAAGTCATTTTTTGTGGAAATTTTCTTTTTTAATTTAAAACAATCACCCTAAAAAATTATGTTACTCAATTTCACTTATGTCACTTAAAAAACAATTTAATTATGCAAAAATTACAAAAAATCATTTATGTATTATAAAAAATAAAAATACTGCGATAAAAGTTTTAAAAATCCATATTTTAGTTTTTTAAATCAATTAAATTCATAAACATTTGCCCATAACAGACTGGTGGGTTGTCAAATTATTTACACTCAATCTGTCCGTAACAGGGCTAAAATAAATAGTTCTGTTTCTTATCACACGGTCAGCCAATTAAATGACTGAACCATTTAAGAACAGAAGAGGTAGAGGTGTAAAAGACACTAATCAGAGTTATCTCCTCTGAAAGTAATGAATTTGATTATACAGCCAGACCCTGTGGTGAATGAAGTGAAGGTGTCATTTGCAGAGTGGAAAATATGTGCTTTTCAGAGGGCCCGGTATGCTGATAAGTGTACTTTTCCACTCAGTGAGGAAGGCAATAGTGGTTTACTATTGTATAGTGAGGTGGTTACCTCACTCCTCGTTTTACTTAGTAAAACCTCTGCAGGTTCAAACCACCCTTTCGGCTGATGACCTTAACAACAACAAATTCATAAAAACCTCTTCACGTAATTTTTTAATCTACATTTTATACTAATTATTTTCATAAGTTTTTTTTAAATTTGAGTGAAAAATGAAAATTTTATGAATTTTTTAGTCAACGTACTAATAAAAGGACGACGTCAGCATGTTTTGGTTAAACTTCTGACGTTCTAATATTAGGACGCTGGCATTTTTTAGTCTAAATCTTGACATCCTATTTATATATTCGGACCTAATATATTCGTCCTATACTTTCGGACCAAAATCATTGTAAGGGTTAAACATGAAGATAAAAATTTAAAATACCATACTAAAATCATTTGGTTGTATGGAACCCAACTCTTCGGTACAACGGCAAAAAGTAATAAATCCAAAATTCAGGCTTTCCAATCTAAATTCTTAAGAACAATACTTTTTAAATGTAACGCTTCACAATGACTTAAACATAAACTTTGTAGGCCTAACTGAAGTAGCTCAATCCATGATTTCAAAGTTTCGTAATCGGTGAAACTTACACCCGATTGCCTAGTACAAGATCTGCAGCAAACTTAGATACCACTAAATAAAAGACTAAAAAGAAGATGGAGTCACGATTTTCAAGACTAAGTGATAAAAAAAATAATAAATTAATAAACAAAATTGAACTGTAAGTGTTAATGTTAATGGACGTTAAGGCCTAACTTATGTTTTCATAATCTAACAAGTTATTTTTGTCTATTATCAACTATCCAACTTAATGGTATGTAGTGTACATGTAGTTCTATGTATAAATTTTTTTTGTAACAGTGGATTTCTTTTGCAATCAGTTAATAAATACAATAACTTTAATCAAATATGATAAAATCTGAGTAATGTCCTTAGAATTAAAATATAAACTACACTCAGTACTGTGTTTCAAAAAGACTAAACTGTGAAGGAAAAAAATATATATAAATACAAATCAAACTTGATGAAACTGTGAATCAACATCTTGAAACACAAAGTTATTGAAGTTTGAGATGCCAATGACGATGATAGAGATGGAAAAGATGCCGATTTTGAAATCACGATGATGGGGAGTTGAAGTAGAAAAGAAAAAAAAGTTTAAATGATTAACAAAATCATAAAGGTAAGTCTAATGGTTAAAAACGTTAAAATAAAACTAAGCATAAAATAAAAGTGAAAAAATCTAAACCTAAAAATATTCAAAATAAATTGTTGACCTAAACAACAACATTTTGAATTTAACTTCATAATTTCTTACTTCATGGTATTGAGTGACACATATACTCAGGGCGTTCTGAAAAAGGGTTTCAAGAAATCAGAGCGTGATTCTCCACAACAAAAGAAGAAAAAAAGTTCAAATTAACATAGTTCCGAAAATCATTAGTTATACAGGTGAGTTATACGGGGTGAAAGATTTCGTCAGAATTTCAGTTACCCCGTTGAAACGAAGCTCTACAGATATTTGTTGGGCGTTAAATTAGGCATAATTTTACCGTATTTACATACGATGCGGTAAAATTATGTCTGTAGATCTGCAGGGCTTCGTTTCAACGGGGTAACTGAATTTCTGACGAAACTTTCACCTGTATAACTTGGTAACTAATGATTTTCGGACCTATGCTAATTTGAACTTTTTTTCTTCCTTTGTTGTGGGGAATCACGCCCTGAATTCTTTGACCGTTTTCAGAACGCCTGTATATTTGTAGAACTTATATGCCAGGTATCGTTGGATGAGAGCAAGATTCGATTTCGCTGTTGAAGCTTAACTCCAGCATTCCCAAGGGTTTTTTTCTTACGATTTTCACAAGGGTGGGTGTTCCAGAGCCAGCAGAAAAGAGGTAGCTTACAACTTTTAATATTATTAAAATTATATTTTATTGTCAAATATTCTTACATTAATTATAAAAACATGTAGTAGATATTTATTATAACATTATAACTTGTGAAAAACTTAATAAAACTAGAAAGAAATACTTAATGTAACTAACTATAAAAATGATACACAGTTATTCTAAGTCATCCGAATGAATACATTTATTTACGATTTTTCATTAATTATTATTCCAAGTAGAATATTTATAAAATGTACCTGAGAAATTTTTGTATATAATTGAGGTTATTTTGATTAATAATGGACTGTATAAAGCCTATTTCATCTGATATAGCAATTGTCAAAACTCACAAGTTCCAAACTTAATTCGTAAATATTATATAAACTACACAGAAACTGACCATTTCGATTATGAATTTGCACTTTTCAGTCTGAATTACATATAGATAGTGTCACTTCCTTTTAAGTTTGCTTCAGGAAGTGCCTATAATGGTTTTTCATGATTTGTGAAAAAAAACACTTTTTTGGAACATTGAGTTTTTAATTCTAGCGTGCTCAAATTACAGTTTAAAGTAGCCTACATTATTGTAATAACTCGCAATATTCGTTAATTTTACCGCAAGTTATTTACTTACACTAATAGACGGTTAATCAAAATTGTCCGATTTTCTATCTTTACTTTTGGTAACGGGAATGAAAAAGTTTAGAATTTTAGTTTGATTACATTTGTATTGTTTTTTAAGAACTTCTACCTTCATTTATTTAACCGTTAGATAAAACTTTTGAAAGTCACTATCGCTGTCCACAAATTGTATTAGTTCTTCCAGGTGTTGCGAAACTACAGAAAACTTAATTTTTAAATGTTAATTTCATCGTCAATACAATCTTCATTTTCAATATCTGTTTCTTCGTGAACTCTTTGTATCTGAGGTACGATTTCATCTTCATTCAAGTTTTCTGCTTTGTTCATCTATTGCCAACCATTGGCTTATTTCCTGGACGCTCTCAGTACCAAAGATTCTTTGAAAGTTTCATCTTCTAGTCCATCAAGATCAAATTTACATTACTTATTGTACAAGAGTGTGCTCCAAGGCTGCTGATTGATGCCCCTATCTAGTACCTAATTGACCGTCCAAAATACCGGGCATTCTCAATTAGTGAATAAAATATCATCTGGGGTATTTGCACTAAAACAAATTGCCAGATTAAATGATAAAAAATTACTAATGGCAGCTTATCATGGCCTCATTCTGTCTCATATCCGTTATGGTATCTTAGTATGGGGTAATTCTAGCATGGGTAATATGAATAGGGTTTTTAAAATTCAAAAGAAAGCTATTAGGTGTATGGTGGCAGCTAACCAGCTAACCTCATGCAGGCCACTATTTAAGGAGCTTAAATTGCTTACAGTTCCCTCTCTCTACATTTTTGAGGTGATTAGTGTGTATGTTAGGCAAAATAATTTTATGCAGAATTCCAATGTTCACAATCATAACACGAGGAACAGAAATGATTATTATGTGGCTAATCACTCCACAAAATTGTTTGAACAAAAACCTACTTATGCAGGGAGAAAATTCAAGAATAAATTACCCCAGTTTTTAAAATGTTGTGAGGATTTGAATTCCTTTAAAAAGAATCTGAAAAATTACTTTATCGGTGAAACTTTTTATAGCGTATAAGAATTCCTTTCTTGATAGTAGGGATACATTGTGTGATTCTTATATGTATTTCAGGTGTTATATCTGACATGTCCTATACTCGTCCTGGAGTCTCCAGGGCGCAAAAAAAGTGAAGTCCGAATTAGTAAAGTTTAACAGTACGTTAATTTCATAGTAATATTTGAGATTGGCTTTTGACTGAATAAGACTAATAAAATAATGATAAGAACAATTGGTGCACCTGAACAGAGCCAACGTTTATAGTTGAGCAAGAAGTGGAGGTGCAGACCAGAGACCACGCCGCAAGAGATCCAGCCAAGTCGACTTTGCGGGCGCTATTCTATATTTATCGTAGTTTATCAACGAGTCAAGATGGACCGCTTGGTTACTTGACTGGTCTCATTTCGCCATCGTTTACCGGCGAACTCTGACCGTTGTTTAATTAGAGAACATGTTTTGAACCAGTTAATAAAATACCTTTTATGAACCAACTTTTCTAAACCCGAATGGTACCCGTGCACAATTTTAAAAAACCTGTATACGTCGGTGAAGGGGGTCCATTCGATATCCTGCTGCTCACAACAGAAAAAATAATCGTTTACTCCGAAGGAAAATGTGATTATTGACAATAATTACTTTTATTAATTTGATATATACACGTATAAATATACTTTTTAAATTTATATTTAATATATTATTACTGGCCTGTACAATATTATCCTCATTCGGCCGCTCTACTCATAGTGGCCTAGGCTACTCCAACCTCTATCATATATTATTAAGTTTTACACTCTCGCACATACGACAGCTGAACGAGCATTTAAAAACACATACATCGTACGACTGAATTATTACAAGCACATACATGTTCCTTGTACACACACACCTACACATCCAACCAAACAAACAAGCACAACAACTAAACAATCTCTTTTTAACACCGTATGTAAATCACACACATTTTTTTTACCAGGCCATTTAACCTATATTCAATATTTTTATACATTTAAATATTACTTATCGATATTTATTTAATTAGATTTAAAATTATTACTATTTCAGTTAAAGCGAATAGTTATCTTTTTGTATCCGTATACTTAAACGTTGTCCTCTCGAAAATTTCATAATAGTTCGGCCTATTATACTTGTATGGTTTAGAATTTTGAAACAGTTACAACGATTAAAGGAAACTTACCCAGATAGAGATTGCGTAAAATTAAAACTTTAAACATCTATCTCATCGCATTTTAAATCTTATCAAATAGGTTGTCAAATATTTAAAAAAAATATGTTTATGGGATTATTGTTGTTTATGTCAACAGCCGAAAGGCTGGTTTAAACCTGTAGAGGTTTTACTAAGTAAAACGAGGAGTGAGGTGGTTTACAATTGCCTTCCTCACTGAGTGGAAAAGTACACTTATCCTCATGCTTTCCAAAAAAAAACCATTGCACTTACGTAAAATTGGTGTTTGGTTATGGAAAGAAAACATGAGGATTTGTTCTTCCTTGGAAAAAACCATTGCAAAACGAAAAAAAACAATATAACGAAACGACTGCTGTCACTACACTAATGCTTGATTGGAACATTTTAACTGTCTTAGGTAGTTGGCCTTGAGTACACTGTTGCCAACATATTGATTGGGGGACAGAAAATTTACCGATGGGTACATATGGGTTACCGCTTTAACCCTAGAATTCTCAGGGGGGTGGGGTTGCAATTGTCTACTACTTTTATTTTTCTTAGTATTTTTTGAAGTAATTGTTTTGCACTCTCGTCATTGAAAGTAATTGTCAATTACAAGTATATTTTGAAATTTACTCTGAAACATTTGAAATAAATATATTTTTTTACACGTGAGGGACGTAAATTTTACAGTCGGGCGCCTGAAGCCTCCCTGAGTTGATGAACTACTGTTTGCAGTTTTATTGGCAAAGAATAATTTAAGAAAAAAACTGTATTACTTTAGTTCAAAGCTATTTTTTAATATAATATTTTAAAAGTAACATTATAGTAATTAGAGACTTTACCAAATTAAAGTTAAAGGAAATTAAAAAAATTACAATTTTAATATGAAGCAGAATATGAAATTTTATTGTCAATTAGTGATTTTCCGTATTTTTAAGTTCTACAAAGGTTGATTTTCATTTAACCTTATTCACTTCACTCATGATTAAACATAGGTAATGTTTATCATTTTACATTGTTCACTCATGATTAAACAAAGATTATATTGTTCATTATCTACACTGGCAGGAGAAAGTCGAATGAGAGCTTCACACCAGATTTTTTTCTTTCAGATTGTCAGTAAGATTTCCATAGTATATTTTAAACGAAGAAAATATGTGTGAACCATTATCATGATTATATTCCCCAGTATCAAATTTTAATTTTTGTAAAATATTACGCACCTGAGGCAAACAGATGTGAGATCTTAGTGTTGCTGAACTGGATGGGCATCACGTTTAATCTGTTAGAGAATTCGTGCAGTCTTCACCTTCGTTCACATAATCTTCTTTCGTTTAAAAATCAAAAATGTAACAAAGAAACATACTAAATATGACAGAATAAATAATATATTTTTAATAATATAAAACGAAAAAAATAAAATTAATAATTTATAATAAAATAATAAGAAAACAGGTATAAGAGAACATCTTAAAACTAACATGTTGTCAAATAACAATTTGTAAAATAAACACGGCCTGATTTTGTCAGCTTTAAGTATAAATTTGCTTAAGGGTGTTTATTTATTTTTTAACAAGATATTTGACTATTTAGAGGATGAAATTAAAGAGAAAATCTCAGTTCATGTCAAACGTACCGTATGAGTTTTGTCATGTTAATGCTACATAAAAAAGTATGAGTGAAATTTTTAACACTATCTGCCAAAAGTAGATTGTTTTTTAAGGTGAGATGGTAATCTGTATAACACAATAAATGGGATCATGTCAAATCATCAAGAAATGTGATATTATTTATTTTCAGGTTTAATAATATAATATTTTTCAGATCTTATAACGTAAAGGTTTGAGGGCATCAGTGAACGAAAAATAAAGAAATTCCAATTTTTAAATTTTAGCACTCATTCAGTTTGCCATGCCCTTTCAAAATTATAAAAATCTGACAAATGTTAATATAAAATGATTTTTTCTCGGGTGTAAAGCGCTTCTTGAATTAGCCATTTTCAGAGTTATTTGTATCTGAATTAACAATACAGAATACAGATTACACCAGTTCCTTTAATTAAAATAAATTTCTAATTCTTCTAATTAAATTAAGGTACTAAAGTTCGAACTGGTTATTTAAGTTTGTTTTTTTAAAAGATTATATTGCCCATAACAGCAAGTAGAGTATTAAATTATTTGCACTCGATCTGATAGTTCCAGGGCTACAAAACAATATTGTTTCTTATCACATGGTCAGCTAATTATATGACTGAAGTGTTTAACCTCTTCAGTGCCAGCGTCCTAATGTTAGGACGTCAGCAGTTTTACCAAAAAAAATCCCGGCGTCCTTTTGTAGGCCTACTTTGACTAAAAAAATTCATTGAATTTTTATATTTTTATTTAATTTTTTTATTAAAAAATTTAAATTAAATTAATATTAAAATTAAAATTAAATTAGGCCTAAAATGAAAATTAATTAAAATTAAAGTAAATTAAAATTAAATTTTTTGTTTATATTTATTTTATTTTATTTTTATTTTTATTTTTCACTCAATTTTTGAAAACAACGTATGAAAATAATCAGTACGAAATGTAGATTGAAAAAATACATGTAAAGTTTTTTTATTAATCTAATTGATTAGCCTATAGGCCTATTGATTTTAAAAAACTAAAAATTGGATTTTAAAACTTTTATTGCAGTATTTTTATATTTTACAATACGTAAATGATTATTTTGTCATTTTTGCATAATTAAATTGTCTTTAAAGTGATGTAAGTAAAATTGAGTAACATCATTTTTAGGGTGATTTTTTAAATTAAAAAGTAAATTTCACATACTGATAAGCATACTTTCTTACTCAATGAGTATAGCAATGGTAAACCTACTCACTCCTCGTTTTACTAAGTAAAGCCTAAAGCTTTATTAACAGCCTTAGTAGGCTAGAGGTTCAAACCAGGCTTTCTGCTGATGACCTAAACACAAAAAAGATAATAAAAGAAGTACATTGCTTAATACGATGTTTTATATTAAAGTTTATTTTGGTTTCTCAAACAGAATTGTTCCAGTAGACTATATGCTACTCTGAAACACGTAATTGAAATTTTGATAACTTAGGTAAATCAATATATTTGCAATCACGTATGAATGGAAGGAAATACTTTTTGCAAGGTGTGTCTTTTTTATGACGAGTTATTCTTCACAGTACCTAAAAAAAGAAGGCAAAAAACTCTTTTGTTATGGTACGGTTGTCGAAAGGTGTTTTTTAATGAATAGGTTTTCTGTCCATGAAAAGACCGTTATGAGAAATGACTGGATGAATATATGTGTCAAAGGTCAGAAGCCTCGGAACTGGTCCACTTTTTGCATCGGCATTAAGAGAGTGAGGCGTGACCCGGTTAAAAAGCATCCATCTATCCATTCATTGATCTAAAAGCTTCGCTCATGTGTTTGTCCAAATTAATAAATCTCCCTCTCTCATCAAGTATAAGAAAATGGTAGATCTTTTGTACCGTCTCACTGTTACAAAGCCCGTGGCCATACTTTTATGTCCGAGTATTTATTGAACGTGCTGTACCATTTCACGACCTTAACTGTATTCCCTTTTTTATTTAATAACTTTACACAAAACACCGTGTACACAATCACACATGCACTCGTAAACATCAGCCAAACAAACGTAAATACTTACCTTTCAATACAATACTGTCCTTGTTACACACAATAGAATTTCTAAGAGTGCGGTTCATTATTTCTGACACTGCTGACAATATTAAAAAGACGTTTCACCTTGTTAAATGAAATACAAATATTGAATCTAATAACGGGAAATGAAAAAGGAGTTTTAACTAAATACCTTATACATAAAATTGCATGTTATTTAAAATGGTCGTGATATAATTATCAGAATCGATTATTGATTATTACAATTTAATTTTAGCCCCAATGTGTGTACGTTGCAATCTGTTCAATTTCAGAACAATAAGCAACCCCATGACCCAATGAAATGAGGATGATATGTTTTTTTTTGTCATCAGTCTCTCGACTGGTTTGATGCAGTTCTCCAACCTGTTCTATCTTGCGCAAGTCGTTTCATATCTACATACTTGTAACACCCTACATCTTTTGTAATTTGCTTTATATATTCTAATCTTTGCCTCCCTCTACAATTTACTCCCTCAATATTACCCTCCATTATTGATAGCCCAATACCTGGATGTCTTTGGATATGCCCCACTAGCCTATCCCTTCTTTTGGTAAGATGCTTCCATATACTTCTTTTTTCATCCACTCACCTAAGAACCTCTAAATTACTTATTTTGTCCACCCACCTAATCTTTAACATTTTCCTATAACACCACATTTTCAAAAGCTTCTATCCTCTTCTTTTTTGCAGCCCCTATCACCCACGCTTTACTTCCGTATAATGCTACACTCCAAACATAATGTTTTAAGAAATATTTCCTAATCTGTAAATCAATGTTTGTAGTCAGTAAGCTGTTTTTCATTTCAAAGGCTTTTCTAGCTTGAGCAATTCTACTCTTGATATCACTTGTGCTTCTACCATCCTTTGTTATTTTACTCCCTTGATAGCAGAATTCCCTAACTTCCTGTATGTTTTCGTTGCCTACTTTTAAATTTCCCATGTCTTCTAAACCACTCTTGCTGCTGCACAGCACTTTCGTTTTGTTCTTATTAATTTTCATGAAGTAATCCTTTCTCAAGATCTCATCCATTCCATTTAAGGCATCCTCTAGTTCTTTCTTTGCCTCGGCTAATACTACTATATCATCGGCGAATCTCAGCAGTTTTATTGTTTCTCCTTGAATTTTTATTCCTGCGTCAAATGAGGTGTAGTGTTGTATACAGACTGAGAGAGTATGGTTAACTGAACCCAAACCATTAAGATACGACGGTAACCACTGTCTAGTATTCAAATCCGTTAAAAGTAACGACCTTTACCAGGATTTGAACCAGGAACCTTCGTCTCCAAAAATCAGCTGTTAAACAGCTGACTAACGGCGACGGCTTTACCCCTGGACCAACCCGGTAGGTTTTTATTACAACAATGGTAAAATGTTTTTGATCGACAAATAAAAGAATTCTATCGTTGTTGTTGTTTAGGTTATCAGGAAAGGGTGATTTGAACCTCTAGAGGCTTTACTAAGTAAAACGAGGAGTGAGGTAGTTTACAATGATTGCCTTCCTTACTGAATGGAAAAGTATGCTTATCAGCATGTCAGGCCCTCTGAAAAGAATTTACTTTCCACTCTGCAAATGATACCTTCATTTCATTCACCATAGGGTTTAGCTGGATAATGAAATTCATTACCCTTAGAGGAGATAACTCTGATAAAGTATATCTTGTACCTCTTACCTCTTCTGTTCTTACATTCTTAAATGTCATATAATTGGCTGACCATGTGATAAGAAACACAAAAAGTTTTGTAGCCCTGAAACTAACAGATTATTTTCACTCAGTGAAAATAATTTAACACTCCACCTACCTGTTAGGAGCAGAATGGTAAGTTACTATATTATAAATCGGTAAGTCCTGATTTCTAATCCCGGACAAAGTTACAAGTTTAACTTACTTATACTATCCCTAGTACAGTCGCTATTGACCAAATTGTTGAATCAACTTTAAAAAATCAATTAATGAATTTTTTCATTCAAAATTTTACAATCTTTAGATAATTCTAAAATAATAAATGATCGTTAATCTTCCAATTATTACAAGATTCTTGGAATGACAATAAAAAGAGCATTCCTTAAACCACCTGGTAAAATGAGAATAAATGATTAACTATTCAAAATTAAAAGTTTATTGGGTGCAAAGCTACTGAAACAACTTTATGAATTTACATGTAACGAAAATGTATTAACAGGAGAATTACATGTGCATACTTTAACAGTCAATATTAAAGCTAAATGATGTATTTTGTACTATTCCACCTTGGGTGGTTATTTCTATTGCATAGCAATTATATTTTTATTCTGAAACTTATAGAAAATACTTTTTTTTTTTTTTTTTTTTTTTTTTTGTCTTTAATTTTAAAATCTAGAACACTATACTATACATTAAAGCACAATCACTAGATTTGATGAAAGTTATTATCAGGCGTGGAAGGAGGGGTCACACCCAGCAGTGTATCCTCCAGGATGACGTAATCATACTATGAGTGAGATGATCTTGATGAAAATGAAACCCAACAGTGACGAACTTAAGAAGATGTGATGTTGAAGATAATGAAATGAAGATAATGGAAGAACGGTAACAGAATGTTATCGAAGAAGATCCCTACACCATAGCCGGCGAAGTCGTCGAAAATTTGGAAAATTTTGAATGGCCATTTGTCGAGCGAGATCGTTTGGATGATTTTGCAATTTATCAAAGAAACTTTGATAAAGTTGTCGTGCAACGTCTTTTACGTAGGGAATACGAAGGTCAGAATGAAGGGTGTCGTTTCTCACATACCAAGGTGCTCCAGTGGCAAGCCTTAAATATCTTGATTGAAATACCTGTATTTTGTTTAAACTGGTTCGAGCAGCAGCACCAAAAATCTGAATTCCGTACAGCCAGAGAGGTTTCAGCAAAGTCTTGTAAATTGTAATTTTTTGTTTCAGTGGTAGACGAGAACGCGGTTTAACTAGGTGGAACAAACATCTGAGGCGATTGTTTAGTAATAAGCGTTTGCTTTTCAGATGTTCATTCCACGTCAGCCGCCTGTCTAACCATAATCCTAAGTACTTCACTTTGTTTCTAGTTGGAATGTTGACCCCACCAAGGGTTACCGGCGGACAGCTGCCTCTACGAAGGGTAAAGGTGACCTGGACGGACTTTCCAGGATTAACCTTTATCCTCCACTTTTTAAGCCAGGTATCTAGGTCGTTCAGATATTGTTGAACCTTTCTTGACGCTCCTTCTGTTGTTTCACTTCTTGCAATAATGGCAGTATCATCTGCATATGTTGCAATAAGTGCATTGTTCTTCAACGGCATATCGCTAGTGTAGATTGTAAAAAGAACAGGTGAAAGGATAGAACCTGTCACCTCCCCCTCTATCCACATCGATAGGTTGGCCCAGGGGTGGACAAAAAAACAAAAGGAAGCTAAATAAAAAACAAGATGTTGTTGCATATGATTGTTATTACTTAAGAAAAACCACAAAATTCAAAAAAAATTAATTACACAATGAATCCAAGAAGTTTGGAAATACAGTAAAATTATTATATAGACATAATTAAATTTGAGACAAACAAAATCCCTAAAAGGATTATCTTCAGGCAAAAATAATTTTTAAAAAATATAAAAAAAAATAAATATAAAATACAATGTTCAATGAATAACTAAATTTTAATAGCTATCGCTTTAAGTTCACTTAAAACTGATACTATTTATACTAAAAATTCATAGATACAGAAAATTTAAAGGTAAAAACATATTTTTTTGAAAAATAGAATTAGTTCATTGTCCCGTAGTAGCATAGCATCAAATTTTATTTTAATATTATATTTATTTATATGTGCATACCATGGTAGCCTTTTAAATTATAAAAAAATTTTATAAGAAAAACAATATTTTGTAAAAAAGATTTTATATATAAAAAAACAAGATTCTAGATTACTGAAATTACTTATGAGAAAGAAAACTTGTTAACGGTTTTCCAATATAAAAAAAATATAATTTAAATTTTAAACAAGTTCATTCGTTGACCATTTTCACTTCGCGACATGCATAGTACAGGAAGCCCTACCTGACCTGCATAGACACA
The DNA here is from genome assembly GCA_035578175.1 of Catonia carolina. Lineage (NCBI taxonomy): Eukaryota > Metazoa > Arthropoda > Insecta > Hemiptera > Achilidae > Catonia > Catonia carolina. The sequence continues at coordinate 146,356,060 of JAQMRL010000002.1, forward strand.
GTCAAGTAGAAATCGTCGATATAACCCGAAAAACACATTTTATAAAATATTTAATGACACATACCAGATTGCAGAAACAAAATTATAGAACAGAAAACGTCGAGAATCAAACCCAGGTGGCTCCAAACAAGCAGAATGGCACTGCTATCCAAGACTAGCCGAAACAGTTATCCAAAACTAGAGTAGGCTTCTCATGCAGTAGGATTTTCCAAAACGGAAACGTTCCCAAAGCAGAATCTCACAGAATAGAACCCCAGAGTCGAACCCTGGACAAAAACGACCAGCGTCAAAAGCGAAAAAGGTAACACTTCGAAAAGAAAAGTAACAAAATGAACCAAATCAAAAGAAAGAAAAAGACCAAAGAATACTTCTACAGATTGCGGTCAACATAGGTCAAAGGTAAAAAAAACAAAAGGGTAGTACAAAAGATTAAATTGCCCTACACCTTAACGGAAAACCCACACAAGGTTAAAAGGTGTAGCCAAACAATCAGACGAAAAAAAACAAGGCAAGAATCGAACAAGGCCAAAGCCAAAATAACTCGATTCAAAATTTAAAATTTACAGTTAAACAGAATTGACTAGCGCAATCTCCAGAAATATTCGACAGCAAAACAAAAGAGAACTTACCCAAAATAAATTTGGGGCTACGAAGCCAAAAACTTGAACCATAATTAAACGCCGACCCGGAAAAGACTTAAAATAATTACGTATCATAATAAATTTAAAGAAAAACAAAAGATAAACATAATTTAAAACAGTAGATAATGTAATTAAACTTCAGTAATCATCATAATGCAGCATTAAAGTATAAAAAAACATTCTTTAAGTAAAAGAAAGAAATTTGCAAATCGGCAACATCTTAAAGGTCATAGACGACTACCGTAACATTTCACTTCACAAACAAGAGTGCACGTTTAAACCAAGAAAATAGTACAATTAGTCGACAGAAAAATATTAATACAAATCAGGCCAGAATAGATAAACAGAAAAACGCCAGATAGCGACAGCTTACAGTGAACCGAGTTAGGCATTTACACAAACAAAATGCAGCGCCAGAAATGAAACAACAATCCTCAGTAACGTATTTAAACTTGGACGTTACAAACCCTGAGGAACGCCGGCATTGATTTTGTGGGTGTTGGAAAAAGCATCTCCTACTTTCACCTTAAAGAATCTATCCTCTAAAAATGACCTTATTACCAGAAAATATGAGTCTGGGAGGATTTCTTTTAACTTATAAAGTAAACCGGCGTGCCACACCCGATCGAAAGCAGCACTTATGTCAAGAAATACTCCAGTGGCGTAGAGCTTTCTTTCCAAACTCTCCGTTAAGAAATCAGTGACTCGATGAAGTTGTTGGATCGTAGAATGACCCTGCCGGAACCCGAACTGGTGTGGTGGGATCGTGTTGGATTCAGTGCAATGAAGTAGTATTCGAGGAAGCAGAAGACTTTCGAAAACCTTTCCTAAAACGGGGAGTAGACTTATAGGTCTGTACGAAGGGCAAGCATGAGGATCTTTTCCTGGTTTAGGAAATAAAACAATTATAGCAAACTTCCACTGTAAAGGAAAATAACCCAGCCGAATCATTGCGTTGAATAATATCATAAGATACCGGAAGGTCGAAGACGGTAGTTCTTTTAAAACGCACGCAGATATTAAGTCATACCCGGGAGCCTTCTTCCTTGGTAATTTTTCTATAACCTCTTTTATTTCATGTTCCCGAAATGGGACAGGCGGTAAAGATAGCTGTAATGAAGCAATTAAACAGTCTTCCACATGATGCGTAAATTCAACATCTTCAACATCTGCATGAGGATAAAATGTGTTTTCCAGAGTGTTTGCAAAAAGATCTGCCTTCTCTTCTTCTGACTTCGCCCACGAATTGTCTACCCGTTGTAAAGGGGTAGATACGTCCGCCTCTTTAAGGAACCGCTTCGTTGCTCTCCAAAGGGACCCATCTCTTTCAGGCAGATCCGCTGTAAATGCGTCAAATCGCTCTGCCTTCATTAGTAAATAAACTTTTTTGATTAGTAAATAAAGTCAGATCAAAATAACTATTGTTTTTATTGTATTCCAGATATGTATAATATATATTATGTATTATTACGTAATTAAAATACAAATATTGAAATTATATGCCTTAGGCAATTAAATGTAATGTTCCCTCTTTGAGCTCTAGAATTAAAGTCAGTATAAAAATGTATTCTTCTTAACAAATCAACACTTCGAACAATCAACAAAATTATATAAAAGTAATTAATTAACATTTTTTAATTACTATAATGTAGTTTGGTTAAAATAATTTGTAATTAATTTAAATTAATAATTTTTCTGTACGTACAATTCATGTTGTACCACTACAATGTCAGCATTATTTTACTAGAGGGCCAAATCTGTGTAGTTTGCTATATATCTAAACTATAGTTTTTTTATTTACTAGAGAAAACATATATTATGTAGGATTGTTAATATTATGTCACATAAGTTGTAACCGTTTTAGAAAATAAAAATATTTCCCATAACAACATAACCGATGTAAGGCCACAAAAAAGAACGAACCAGTTTTAATCGGAACTAACGGTTACAATTCGTGTATTTATATTGATAAATTTAGACTTCCGTGATATTAAAAGGTAACGGAAAATAATATAATGAGGGTTTGTTACAGTTTACCTGAATAAAGATGGGGAGATCCAATTGAATCCAAAAAAAGGGACGAAGATTTTGTGACCGCAGTTTTGTAAACAGGTGTAAAAAACATGATATGTACATTTATAAGGGAAGATGTTACTATTAAATAATGTTTCTCTTTTTTATTTTGGTCTAATGAAATCAAATACGGTCAGATTATAAAATCATATTTGCATAAATTAAAATAATATTCAAAAATAATGTTAATGTTGAATAATTTATGTAGGTAATGAAGATCTATTTCACGCGAATAAAATACATATTATTAATTCCTTTTTTGGGACGATGATTAATTCTTTTATAAAAATAATTTTGGTTTAATCGTAATAAAAAAAGAGTCGGTAAAAAAATGTTTAAAATATGTTCATGAGTAAACATAAAAGAAAGATGGATGGAAATTAGATGCTTTTCAGAGAACCTGGCATGCTGAAAAGCATACTTTTACACTCAATGAAGAAGGCATTGGTAAACCCCCTCATTCCTCGTTTTACTTATTAAAGCCTCTAGAGGATCAAACCAGCCTTTCGGATGATGACCTAAACAACAACAAGAATCTTAAAACTAGTGGAAATTTTTAAAATTGTAATTTATCATTTTCCTAAGTTCTTCCGTCACATACAGATAACAGAAACAACAGGAGAAAGCAACAACGGTTTTCGGATTCGTAATCTGTATAAAAAAGTAGTAGGTCTGGATTGGATGTGAAGTTTCGGTTTCGACCGGAAGTGGCCCAAAACCGGTAGTCAAGAAATTAAAGTCGGAATTTGGAAACAAAAATAGTGTCATTCGATTCCTCTTAAAGAGTAGATACAAAAATTACTTATGGTTTTTGTCGTAGGTCATAGGTAAGCCTTTTTTTAAGAGGAGACTGTACTTTGTATCCCGCCAATGTTAAATTTGCTATTTTTAGGTACATTTTTCATAGGATTGGGAAAAGAAAGGGAAATTAAACTTTACACACTATAGGTGTCGGGTTTCTTCTCGAGGTAGGCTACTGACATTTCTCAATTTAATCTTTGGACCATACCATTTTTTTTTTAAATTACGAATAACATTAAATTTTTACAAATTGTTTTCCACGTGTTTTGCGTATCACTAATTTTTGAAGAACGTGAGGAAGTCATAAAAATGTCGGTATATATGGCTATACAAGATAATTAACTGGTAAAAATTTCAGCCTGGTAGGTTTATTGGTTTCTGAGAAAAATGTACCTTAGTGTTAAAAATCTAAATTTACGGGAAAAGGTAAGAAACAAGAAGACACAAATCAAAAACAATATGTAGACAAACAAGTAAATTTCCCATCAACAGTTGTTTAGAAAGCTGAACCCCAACAGCTAAGAATATTAAAAACCGTGATGCAGATATTTTAAAAACTAAAATTCTCTTTACACTAAAACGAGCAGTATAAAATTATGAAAAAATATTCGTTCTTCGAAAAATGATAATTTTTCTGTGTAAACTTGGTAAAAACTTAAATTTTTTCATAAAAATAAATATTTCTTTAAAGTAATGTAATATTTTTCTGGTTGATCTAGGCCTAAACTATTGAAAAACATAAAAAACCAAAAATTGAAATTTTGAGTTAAAACCATTGCGCAATCTCCTCTTAAATTTCCACCAGCTATGAAACGCGACGTCTCATGAAAAGAATTTTTATAAATTAATTTCTTTGTGAAAACATTTAACTTACATTTTCAATTTAATCTTTGGACCATACCATTTTTATTTTAAATTACGAATAACATTAAATTTTTACAAATTGTTTTCCACGTGTTTTGCGTATCACTAATTGTAGGAGAACGTGAGGAACTCATAAAAATGTCGGTACATGTGGCTATACAAGATAATTAACTGGTAAAAATTTCAGCCTTGTAGGTTTATTGGTTTCTGAGAAAAATGTACCTTAGTGTTAAAAATCTAAATATACGGGAAAAGGTAAGAAACAAGAAGACACAAATCAAAAACAATATGTAGACAAACAAGTAAATTTCCCATCAACAGTTGTTTAGAAAGCTGAACCAACAGCTAAGAATATTAAAAACCGTGATGCAGATATTTTAAAAACTAAAATTCTCTTTACACTAAAACGAGCAGTATAAAATTATGAAAAAATATTCGTTCTTCGAAAAATGATAATTTTTCTGTGTAAACTTGGTAAAAACTTAAATTTTTTCATAAAAATAAATATTTCTTTAAAGTAATTTAATATTTTTCTGGTAGATCTAGGCCTAAACTATTGAAAAACATAAAAAACCAAAAATTGAAATTTTGAGTTAAAACCATCGCGCAATCTCCTCTTAAATTTCCACCAGCTATGAAACGCGACGTCTCATGAAAAAAATTTTTATAAATTAATTTCTTTGTGAAAACATTTAACTTACATTTTCAATTTAATCTTTGGACCATACCATTTTTTTTTTAAATTACGAATAACATTAAATTTTTACAAATTGTTTTCCACGTGTTTTGCGTATCACTAATTTTTGGAGAACGTGAGGAACTCATAAAAATGTCGGTACATGTGGCTATACAAGATAATTAACTGGTAAAAATTTCAGCCTTGTAGGTTTATTGGTTTCTGAGAAAAATGTACCTTAGTGTTAAAAATCTAAATATACGGGAAAAGGTAAGAAACAAGAAGACACAAATCAAAAACAATATGTAGACAAACAAGTAAATTTCCCATCAACAGTTGTTTAGAAAGCTGAACCAACAGCTAAGAATATTAAAAACCGTGATGCAGATATTTTAAAAACTAAAATTCTCTTTACACAAAAACGAGCAGTATAAAATTATGAACAAATATTCGTTCTTCGAAAAATGATAATTTTTCTGTGTAAACTTGATAAAAACTTACATTTTTTCATAAAAATAAATATTTCTTTAGGAATTTAATATTTTTCTGGTAGATCTAGGCCTAAACTAATGAAAAACATAAAAAACCAAAACTCGAAATTTTGAGTTAAAACCATTGCGCAATCTCCTCTTAAATTTCCACCAGCTATGAGACGCGTCGTCTCATGAAAAGGATTTTTATAAATTAATTTCTTTGTAAAAACCTTTAACTTCTTTGGTTTCTCCATTCAAGGATAGGTGTCTCCATTTGTTTGAACTTTCGTACAATGACTCATAAATAGGACCAAAATACGACCGATATTCATACAGGATATTATGTGAAAGTTAGCTTAGCCTATCTCATTTCGAAAGTACTGAAAAGAATAAAGAAAAAAATTAATAACTAAAACGCAGCGAAGTATAATATTTTTTGTCTTTTTACGAGTGTTGATCGTTAAAAATATTTCGTTATGATTATAAAAGAGTTGTAAAACTATCGGGTGTTATTCTCCACCAGGATTTAGTCTATTATTATATTTTTTTTTATGTACAGCAAAATATGATAGAAGGCTTATAAAATTGTATAAATTCATATGTATTTTTTAACAATATAGCGCTGTCTCTTTAGCATTTAAAAATAACAGTTGAGTGAACAGGGTAACACTTTATGATCAATAAAAAGATGCTTTTTTAAAATAATGAAAGGTGACCTAAATTTACATATTTTTTTTACCAAGGAAACAGTTAATCCCCAATTTTTTTTCTTTTAAGTTATTCAATATTTAACTATAACTGAATGCAAAATTGAAATGAAAATTAGCTTTGATAATAGGAATCTTTGTAGTTCATATTAATTATTCATCCAATCCAATTTTATATTGTGCATGTTTTGATTATGCATATTTTTATTGCAGTGAAAGATGAAAAATTTTACAACCAATAGAAAAGTATGCTTCTTTATTTATTATATATTTATACTTATATTATTTATTTTATTAGTTTGTACCTAAGAGGTTGGTATATTTTTATTTATAACAACTTTTTATAATTTCACAGTTTTAGTGTGAAATTTTGCCCATAACGAGTAGGTAGAGTAATTAATTAATTGAACTCGATCTATTGGTTTCAAGACTACAAAAAATAGTTCTGTTTCTTATCACATAGTCAGCCAATTATATGACTGAACTATTTAAGAAAAGAAAAGGTATAGGTGTAAAAGACGCTAGTCAGAGTGTTGTCTCATTTAAGAGTAATGAATTGGCCGGCTATTAACAATAGCCGGCCGCACTGGTGAAGTTGGTAACGTGCTCGCCTCTCATCATGCGGTCTTGGGTCGAATCCCATTCAGGCACGGCATTTTTTCATACGTTACAAAAATCATTTCATCATTCACCGTCTGCATTAGCAGTAATTGCAGAACAGTCGGACGTTAAACAAAAAAAAGGAGTAATGAATTACCTGTGATGAATGAAATGAAGGTATCATTTGCAAGGTGGGAAGAGGGTACTTTTCGGAGGGCCTGGCATGATGATAAGCATAATCTTTCAACTCAGTGAGAAAGGCAATAGTAAACCACCTGACTCCTTGTTTCTGCTTAGTAAAACCTCTAAGAGAAACAGGATTCGAAAAGTTCAGATGCTATAAAGAAGGATGCTAAGAACCTGCATTGGAAAATGAGTGTTCAGAGATGGTATCTGGCTGGTTTTACCAACCAGAGAAGTTTACAGAGACATTGAACCTGTAACAGACACAATGCGCAAAAAACGGATCTTTTTCCTTGAACACATCATAAGAACTCCACAAACAAGAATCTTCAGACAACTAATAGAATATAGTATGTGGGATCTTAAGTCGGGACCGGCTTGGATTCGTAAAGTGAAGAAGGACTTAGTGGAGCTGAACCTTACATTGGAAGACCTTGAAAAAAAATTCGATAACCTGAAAGCGATCAAACACACAAATATCAGGTTCAAAGAAACGGTTAGAAAAATACAGAACCCTACAGTTTTTTCCAGATGCTGAACGGGCTGCTAGATCCCAGAGAATGAAGAACTACTGGGAGAGGATTAGGAGGAAATTGAGGAAATGATATTATTTGACTAAAGAGGTCCAATGGGCCTAACAAGAAAATAAAATACAATAAGTGCATCAATCAAAATTATTGCGCTAATTCGCACTCGGTCAGCAAGTATTAATTAAAACTCCAAACCAAAAAATTGAAAGAAACTAACACAGTCTTTATTTATTTATTTATTCTTATTTGTTTACAAATTAATTTCTATTGTAAAAGTTCCTCCTGGTTCATTTTTCGTTTAGGGTTAGAAAAATGATTTCACCATGAATACTACTGATGCTACTTAACATTGTATTTGCTGATACCTAATTGTTACAACTTCAGGTAAAATACAATAAAATAAAACTGGCAAGTGAATTTTATTGTAAAGATGTAATATTTGCAGTAGTAAGAAGAGGGGTTGCGAATGAATGAGGTGGATGTTTGATGTGATGTCGTCAGGTGGTGAGAATAAACCGAAGCAGGTTATAGTGTTAGGTGTGTTTGGGAGCACGGGTTTTGAGGGTTCTCTTGAGATCACCCTACGTGGGAAAATAGAGTAGCTTTACTGTACCATTTTATGAATAGTAAAGATCCAGGCAAATCTAGAGCGGTTTTATCCCTCTTACTATAAGAAAAAAACATAACGATTTTATTAAATCAATACCTCACTTCCTGTTTGTATCAATAATTTAAGAACGAACACCTATTTCAGAAATAACCTACTTTCAAAATATTCTACAGGAAGTTGCGATAAAGTAAATATTTTAATATTATATTTTGAAATTATAAAAACAAATTAATTTTTACGTTGTTGATAAAACTGTTTGGTCAGGAATCGAAGCCAGGTCAATTGTAGTAAGCATGTAAAAGGTTTAAAGAATCAGGTTACATCACTTGGAGGTGAAAAGTGATAAACAAGGTCAAATGATTGACCTTAAATTTATTTATTTTTTCTCTTTAATTCTTTATTTGCAACTGTAAAATTTTACAAGTAAATGTGATGATTATGATAATAATGTAAATGACATGATAGGCATGAGAGGGGTGGGGCCCCCATTGGTGCCTCCACAAGAATGAAATTTGTGTATCAAATTAGCAGGTCTCTACTCCAGCGTCTTTTAAGGCGTCTAGGGGGATTATCAGGTAAATGGAAGGTGGAAAGTGAACGCACCAGTGGGTTCTCGTGTTCGTGTGACTTGTCGTGAAAGCGTTTGTATAGATATTCGATGGAATTTTGTACAAGTAGTGTTTTCAAATCTGCATGTAAGGTTTTGTTGCTAACGTAAAGAGGTGCATTTGCTATAAGACGTAATGTTTTTGACTGGAATGCTTGAATGCGTTGCAACTTAGAGGGTTTGGTTGAACCGTAAATTTGGGACCCGTATGTCCATCTATGTTTCAAAAGAGAACAATATTTTAATATTTAAAAATATTATATCAAAGAATTATTTTATTGTTTTCCTTGTTACTACAGTTAAATGCCGAGAAAATTTTGTTTACTTGTCGTGGACAATCTTACCATTCTGTTCCGTTTATCAATTTTGCAGGTACATAATACAGAATAATGTAACTTAAAATATATGAAAATATTTTTTCAGTTAATTTTAAGCTGCAACAACATTTTGGGCATTAGAACTACTTTGGAGTAAGACGTGGGTTTGAATCCGTAATGATTTCGAGATCCTTGCCAAGAATCAAACCCGGGATCTTCCATTTTGTAAGCTAACGTGCTAACCACTACGTCACGGCGGTCATTATCGATTTTCTCAGTAAATTTAAAAGAAACAATTAAATAGATGGTAGAATAATTAAGCAGTCAATTAGTGCAGGTTACGTTCTTTAAACCACTCAAGTGGTTCAAAGAAGTTAAAAAGGATATTGAGAGAATTAGAATAAATGGGAGAAAATAATGAACGGAACCAAGTTCAGACTATTGACTGGCAAGAAAGCTCTCTACTTTCTTAGAGAACAAAAACAGACACCAGATTGATGGAAGAAAGTAGAATAATAGTAAAATAATCTGAGACTTTGAACTGAAAAAATAACTTCCAGAAATGTCTCCAAATTCGTTATGCAGTATAAAATGTCCAAAATATTCTAAAAAAAAAAATTAATTTTCAATTATCTCGAGAAATTTTTTGAAATTTTCTTTGATAATGTTTTATTATTTTGAGTCGTGTGTTTTTAACAACTAGTAATTTATAATGTAATTACCTACGAGGCGTGGCTATTAAATAACGAGACTGATGTTGCCTGTCAGCTCCTTTAGGACACGTGCCGCTTTCTCTTTTACAGCTTCCACAGACTCAAATCTTGACCCTTTTAATGCAGATATTACCTTACGGAACAGATAGAAGTCACATGGTGCAAGGTCTGGTGAAAAAGGTGGATGTTCAAACACTGAGATGTACTTGGCTAGGATGCTCTTGACAGATAACGCGGAATGAGGTGGCGCATTATCTTGGTAGAGAACCCATGATTTGTCCTTCCACATTTCGGGGCATTTTTTTCTTACTCTTTGACGTAGTTTAGAAAGTACCTGAAGGTAGTAATATTGATTAATTGTTTGACCTTCAGGAACCCAGTGAAGATACACAATTCCATGGATATCAAAAAAAAAAAAAACAATCATCATTACTTTAAATTTTGACTTGCTCATTCGAGCTTTTTTGCCTCTCAGTAAAGTCCGGTTCTTCCAGTGCATGGACTGGCACTTTGTTTCCGGATCATAGGAAAAAAATCACATTTCATCACATGTTGTTATCTTCTACCTGTTCCCTAAGGTGAAATCTGCATTAAAAAAGACAAGCTTTGAGTCTGTGGAAGCTTTAAAAGAGAAAATGGCACGTGTCCTGAAGGAGCTGACAGAAGATGACTTCCAGTACTGTTTCCAACATTGGAAAATTCGCATGGAGCGTTGTAGGGATAGAGAATGAGTGTATATTGAAGGTGACAAAAAGTGATTATGTATACAATTAAAAAAAAATTTTTCACAACGTCAGTCTCGTTATTTAATAGCAACACCTTGTATTTTATAAAATTATTTAAATTTTCTGCTGATTTTGTTAATATAAATAATATGGGAACGTAGAAGGTGACAAAAAGTGATTATGTATAAAATAAAATAAATTATTTTACAACGTCAGTCTCGTTATTTAATAGCCACACTTCCTATTTTATAAAATTATTTAAAATTTCTGATGATTTAGTTAATAGATCTAGGAACGTAAAAATTCACATGTGAAATAGTATTTTGACATTTACTTGTAAACTCTTGACACTCGCACGATGTATTCTTATGTAGTCGGCCTATAATAGTAGTAGTAAATCGTAGCGCAAGGTGCCACAAAGAGGACCGGTTGAGGTTTTTGTGAGAAATAAAGAAAAACATAAAAGAGATGATGTGTTGCTGATGGGGTAAATAAAGTTACTGTGGTAGTTAAGCTTCTGGCTTATTGAAAAATCACACAACCACTAGAAATGTTCACTTTTAAAAATTATTGTCAATGTGATCGTTGATGCGAATCGAATGTAGGTGAAAGATTTCTGTGAATGTGAATGAATTGCTTCACAAAATAGAGAGAGAGGAAATTCAATAGGAATAATAAAGTAGTAACAGACAACCCTCTCGAGTGGGTTGTATCTTTACACATTCACAACTTTTATTAATAAAATCTACATGAATAAAGATTTTCTCATGATTATTTTATAAATATTATTTCCCATACACCTTTCTTGTTACACAATAATACCCAAAAACAAAACAAAAAGAACTATTAAAAATTTTGTAGTTATTTCATTTGAATTTTTTTTAGTTTTATTTACTAGCATGCCCCGTCGCGGCTTTACACGCGACCAAAAACTTAAATCTACGTTGAATAAAATATAAAAGCAATTGATCACTCACCAATTAAAAGAAAATTAAAGAAACACGGAACTTTAATTTTATAAAATATTCAACAATTCAAAATCGAATCTACATAATAAAATACAATAAAATTATCATGTGATGTTGTCACCATCTGATCGTTAGCACCACGTCGCTATTTGCTAAATCATATGACTTTATTTAAGACAAATTTTTATTTGAATCACATCAGCTGGTTTAATTTTTTTTTTTTTGTTTTTTTTTTGTTTAACGTCCGACTGTTCTGCAATTACTGCTAATGCAGACGGTAAATGATGAAATGATTTTTTGTAACGTATGAAAAAATGCCGTGCCTGAATGGGATTCGAACCCAAGACCGCATGATGAGAGGCGAGCACGTTACCAACTTCGCCAATGCGGCCGGCAGCTGGTTTAAAATCAGTAAATTACTAACCTCATAAAATCCTTAATGTAGAATATAAACATTATTTCCAACCCTTTAGGGCTAACTTTTTAAGGGTTTCAATAGCCTAAAACCTGCACCGGCATCATAGTTACAACATAAAAAACTGCATGAAAATTGGTTCAGTAATTTAGGATATAAAGGGTATCATACACACACACACATACATCGAATTTTACATATATCCAGGAAGACCCTAGCCAGGAATCGAACCCAGGACCTCCGCGTTGTAGGCTAGCGTGCCACCACTATACTACAGAGGCGGTCAAAAATTAAAATTTAAAATTTTAACTTCTTTCCAAAATGTTGTTGTTGTTTAGGTCATCAGCCGAAAGGCTGGTTTGAACCTGTAGAGGTTTTACAAAGTAACACGAGGAGTGAGGTGGTTTACCAGTGCCTTCCTCACTGAATGGAAAAGTACGCTTATCAGCATGCCGGGCCTTCTGAAAAGCACATATTTTCCACTCTGCGAATGGCACCTTCACTTCATTCACCACAAGGTCTGGCAGTATAATAGAAATTCATTACTTTCAGAGAGGAGATAACTCTGATTAGTGTCGTTTACACCTGTACCTCTTCTGTTCTTAAATGATTCAGTCATTTAATTGGCTGACCATGTGATAAGAAACAGAACTATTTATTTTAGCCCTGCAACGAACAGATTAAGTGTTAATACTTTTACTCTTCACCTGTCTGTTATGGGCAAATAATTTTAATATGTTTTTGTTGTTTAGGTCATCAGCCAAAAGGCTGGTTTGAACCTGTAGAGGTTTTACTAAGTAAAACAAGGAGTGAGGTGGTTTACAATTGCCTTCCTCACTGAGTGGAAAAGTACGCTTATCAGCATGCCGGGCCTTCTGAAAAGCACATGTTTTCCACTCTGCAAATGACACCTTCACTTTATTCACCACAGGGTCTGGCTGTATAATGAAATTCATTACTTTCAGAGGAGATAACTCTGATTAGTGTCTTTTATACCTCTACCTCTTCTGTTCCTAAATGATTCAGTCATTTAATTGGCTGACCATGTGGTAAGAAACAGAACTATTTATGTTAGCCCTGCAACGAACAGATTAAGTGTTAATAATTTTACACTTCACCTGTCTCTTATGGGCAGGAAATGTTAATATGCATATATCCAAAATAATAATATGCAAAAAAATACAAGAAACAATATAAAAGAATTTTAAGTTAATCATTTGAATAAAAAAATTAAAATTAAAATTTAAATATCGTTCCAAAATTGTTATATAAAAACCTCTTTTGAGATCAGTCTGGATTTACGGTGTCTAGCTTTTTGGAGATTTATCTCTTTTATGAGTGGTACAGCAATTGCTCTATAAAACTTCATTTGGGTGTCCTGTCTCATTTTCTTTCCTATTGTCCTGCAAATAGAACCGCATACAGCGCTGAATTTTGCCAGTTTGTCACTCACGTCATCATATTTGTCATAGAAAATCCTGAATCCTAAATATTCTCATTAATTTATGACTAAACTTAGCTTTATCATAATAAATTCTGCCCATAACAGTCAGGTGGAGTGTCAAATTATTTACACTCAAACTGTTCGTTGCAGAGCTAAAATAAATAGTTCTGTTTCTTATCACATGACCAGCCAATTAAATGACCTAATCATTTAAGAACAGAAGAGGAAGAGGTGTAAAAGCCATTAATCCGAGTTATCTCCTTTAAAAGTAATGAATTTCATTATACAGCCAGACCCTATGGTGAATGATGTGAAGGTGTCATTTGCAGAGTGAAAAATATGTGTTTTTCAGAAACATGCTGATAAGTGTACTTTTCCACTCAGTGAGGAAAGCAATTGTAAACCACTGTTTTACTTAGTAAAACCTCTACAGATTCAAACCAGCCCTTCGGAAGGTGACCTGAACAACATATTAAATTGTTTACTCATAATTAAAACAAGGTTATACAACTTTTTATTATTTACATTGGCAAAAGAAAGTCGTGTGTGTATGTACTAGTATTCTTACAGGTTAATTATGGTACAAAATATTAACATAAAACATTGATTTACACCGGTCTAATAAATAATAAACCGTAACTGTAAATATTTTTTTATTATTTAATGTTTATGTTAATTAAATTCATATATAATAAAAAATAATATAAAAGGTCTTGGGAGATGAATTTATCCCTTTTAGTCCAGTATTTTGAATCTTTAAGGTTCCCATGCTCGTTTAAACAACGAACGGCACTTGCTACTGCAGTAAACCTACAACTTGTAAATCCACTATAAACAGGCCTACCTTCTTCTTTCTTAGATAGGCCTACTATTAAAGAGAGATACCTGCTGTACTCACCCTTGCACCCTTACCTTACACCACCACCCCATCCTGTTTATGAATGGAATGGGTTAGGGCTCAGGATGTCCCATCTTGGTAAACTTCATGTCGGTTGTTTTACTACTTACTGTTTTGTTATTATTTTTTTATCTACTTTTAACCGATGTGTATTTTAAAGTAGGTTAATATATTTATCTACGATTATATGTACAATGGCACCATAGGTAAATAGTATTGATTTTTATTAGTTTGTAAATATTTTCTTCCCACGAATAAATGAAGACTTTTCATAATCAGGAATCTTTAGAAAAATTTTAAAATTAAAAAAAAAATTTGATACATTTTAAGCTGTATTTTAGCTTACAGCAAATTTTTTTTTAAATTCCTAATTTGTGTACATTGCAATCTGTTCAATTCAGAACAATAAGCAACCCCATGACCCAATGAGATGAGGATGATGTGTATGACGTGTAAATAACGTGTAGTCTTGTACAGACCCAGGTTAACCATTCCGGAGAGAGTATAGTTAATTAAACACCAACCATTAAAGTACACCGATAACCACTGTATAGTATTCAAATCCGTATAAAAGTAACTACCTTTACTAGGATTTGAACCAGGAACCTTCGCCCCCGAAAATCAGCTGTTAAACAGTTGATTTTGGCGACGACTTTACCTCTAGACCAACCCGGTGGGTTATTACAATAATTTATTTAAAATTTCTAAGTTTAATATTCAGCTGTTTTCTAGAACCTTCATTTTCTTATTTTAGCTTTTATTTGTAATCGGGAACTGTTTTTTATTAAAAAATACACAATTTGATCGCTACTTTTCGCTGTCTTTTGACGTTATTTCGCATGATTTTTTTTAACAATGACCCGCAATGGAGTCTGCTCAAAGTCGCTTGCCCAAGTTTTGTTTAACAATTAATAGCAATTCTCTACCAGCTAACTCAGTTGGATGGCCCAAACATCTTCAATTTTTAAGTTCCAGAAATATTTTTTTGTAATTTACATTTAAGATATTGTCGAATAAATGATTTTGATAAACTAACTGGGTAAAGTTAAAGGTTTATTAGGAAAACCAGTCTGCCCATAACAGACAGGTGGAGTGTCAAATTATTTACTCTCAATCTGTTCGTTGCAGGGCTAAAATAAATAGTTCCGTTTCTTATCACATGGTCAACCAATTAAATGACTGAATCATTTAAGAACAGAAGAGATAGAGGTGTAAACGACACTAATCAGAGTTATCTCCTCTGAAAGAAATGAATTTCATTATACAGCCAGACCCTGTGGTGAATGAAATGAAGGTATCATTTGCAGAGTGGAAAATATGTGCTTTTCGGAGGGCCCGGCATGCTGATAAGCGTACTTTTCCACTCAGCGAGGAAGGCAATGGTGAACCACCTTACTTCTCGTTTTATTTAATAAAAACCTCTACAGGTTCAAACCAGCCTTTCGGCTGATGACCGACACAACAACAGGAAAACCAGTAAGTAATTCTGTGTGACTTTAAAAATATATCAAAATAAAGAATAAGGATTCAGTGATACGGAATAATAAATATTCTATTCATAAAGAAAAGAGACTGATGTTAAATAAAATTGGTGAGAAAGTTAAAAATTTCACATGAGTGAAATGTGAGGGTTGTTTTCTCATAGCTACTTTGGAGTAGACTATTTGCTGTGTTTTTGGTTAAAAAGGAAGAGTTCCGTTGATGGTGTTATTGTCGGCGTAGTGGTGTAGTGGTGTATGTCCCATTCCCAGGTGGGAAAGTATCTCGGTTCCCATGCCAGACACCTTGCAGCGCCCGTAGCCCCGTAGTCTACCTGCACCCCGCCCTGTGTGAGAAATCCACTGCCCTCTCAATCCGTCCGTTCTTCTTCGTCTCTTTTTACTTCTCATCAATGGACTTGTGGGAGCCACCACCATTTACTTCCCACTTCCACTCACCCTACACCACCTTACGTCTACTTGTCTCTATCTATCTATAAGTAGTTCTTTTATACCCTCACAACGGTGATCAATCGATCAGATTATCATAATATTATAACATTATTATACTCGCACTCTACTATTTAATTTTACACCCACACTTCCTGTTACCTATACAAAAATATTACTTACTATATGATTAATATTTTTATTTTCATCGTCAAAACAATAGCGCATTCTTACTTCCTATTCAGACATGTAGGCCTACATATAATTAAAAGATTATTTTCTCCTTTAGATCTTATGACAGCTGTAAATCTTCATGCGCTCAACTCAAATACCTTAAATGAATTACTATGAACCAAAGTGAAAGTCGAAGTAGTACCTGAAATCTATGTTATATTAAATTCGATGATGTGTGTGTATGTATGTGTGTGTATATTTCCCTTTAATTTCTCCTAACATTCTCCTCACAATTTTTCCTTAATTACTAAACCAATTTTGATGATGTTTTATTTATGTTGTAACAATGATGCCGGTGCAGGTTTTAGGCTATTGAAACCCTTAAAAAAATAGCCCTAAAGGGTTGAAAATAATGTTTATGTTCTACATTAAGGCTTTTATGAGGTTAGATAATCTGCTGCTTTTAAACCAGTTGATGTGATTCAAATAAAGATTTGTCATTAATAAAGTGATATGATTTAGCAAATAGCTATGTGGGGTGCTAAGGATCACATGGTGACAACATCACATGATAATTTTATTGTATTTTATTATGTAGATACGATTGTGTATTGTTGAGTATTTTGTAAAAGTAAAGTTCCGTGTTTCTTTAATTTGTTTTAATTTTTATTTAAATTGGTGAGCAGCGCTACCCAATTTCTGCTACATATTTTTAAAAAAGTGATTACACAATTTTTCGCGTTCAAAGCCGCGATGGGCGTGCTAGTCTTAAGTAAAAATAAGTATCCTATTTCTTAGATTAACTAAGAGTTTTTTTAACAGATCTAACTGCTTAATATAAGAATTTACTAACCAGCAGTTCTTAGCTTTTTTTTAATATACAGGGTAACCTTATAAATCCAAACCCCGGGTAATCCGAACTCCCCCAAAACCAAAGGTTGCAGTAAGGTGCCGTGTCCCTAACACATTGCTCTTCGGTATATTGATATGTTTAGTACTATACACTACAGGAATATTGGATCAATTACTTTTAACTGAAAAATAAATAATAAGACCAATTCAATTTAAGAACATTAATAAATAATTGAATTAATAGGCCAACACACTACTGTGGACTTTGAAAACTGTAGCAGAAGTACAGTGGTTGGGGCTACATGGTTATGGGTATAGACACTGTACTTTTTTACAGTGGGCAACAGAGAATCACATGCCACCACACAAACTACTTTTATTGGCTCAAGTACGAAAAACGCAGTAGAAACATAGAAAAAGAATAGAGAAAAGTCTGCAGTAAGCGAATTTTGAAAATGTAGGCTATAGAAAGAGCTTCCAGAAACGTCTAAAGTCAACTCATGTGGTCTAAAATAGGTCACATACGAGGAAAAATTAGGGCAAAAGAAAGTAAAAATAGAAGCCTTATTACTTTTCATAAAATTAGACTTTTATTCCATACAATCGTCATTTACTAATCTCGTCATGCGATCTAAAGTCACCTGAAGAGTAAAAATGGTGAAATAGAGTAACTCGCTCTAGCCGACTTAGCACTACTGCTGTAAGGCATTAGCTCTCCTTTTCAGTTCAGTAGAACAGATGCTCTACCTATCCAACGCCACCACATGGAGACAAATTTTTACAACAAACAATAGACCTTAGGTGTCAGATAAATAGCTTAAAAAAATCAAAAAGGATATTGAGAAAACTGGGATAAACCGAGAAAATTTAATGAATCTAACTACATTTATACAACTAATTACGGACTTTAAGGATTTCCGTGAAGACAGATGAAGAAAACAACACATGAACAGAAAAAGGAAAAAAACCTATAGTAAGCGAATACTGAAAATGTGGGCGACAAAAAGAGCTTCCAGAAACGTCTAAAGTCAGTTCACGTGACGGTTGACAAATCAAACTTTTAATACGATAGACATAAGGTGTCGAATAAATGGTTTAATGAAATCAGAGAGAATATTAAGAAAACCGGAATAAACCGAGAAAATTTAATGAACCGAACCAAATTCAGGCAACTAATTACGGATTTTGAATGAAACCAGAGGAGAAGGAAAAGAAGATGGAGAAGGAGGAGGAGGAGGAGGAGGAGGAGACCAAAAACAGATCAACAAGTGGACAAAAGAAAGTTGAAAAGCCTACATTGAGCGAATGCTGAGAATGTGGGTTGTGAAAAGAGCTTCCAGAAAAGATTTTAGTCAACTCATGTGATTTAAAATTGGCCCTATACGAGTAAAAAAATTAAAGCAAAATAAAATAAAATAGAAAACTTAAATTTTTTATCATATTTTTCATAAAATTAGATTTCTATTCCATACAATTTTCATTGACTAACCTCTTCAATTCTACATCCCCCATACTGGCTCTTTAAACAATTTATAAATTTCAAAATGGAGTTTAATTGAATAAAATTAGACATTATCAATTACATCTTATTTCCCCCCAATTTATTTCAATTATTGAATAAAATTTTAAATATTTCGTTACAGACGTATTATTGTTTGCTTCTTGTGAGTGCACTTAACGATAAACCTTGACAATAACTATGAAATTAAAAAATACTTTAAGTAAACACCACTACTTAAAAGATTGTTAAGTTATTAAAACAGAACTGAATCTGCGATTCAACCAGGTGAAAATGATTTGAAAAAGGGTAAGGACAAAGGAAAAGGAGCTTTTTACAAAAGGTAAAAAGGCATACAGGAAATGGTATTGTTCTCAACCTGTACTTATTCTTTTTTCTCCCGTCTTATGATCAGAATTATCGATTGTAATTTATTTCTCATACAGAACGTATTCTTTAAAACCTAATTTATTACTTAACATACGTAGTCTACTTTATTATAAAATCTAAAGTCGGTAAAGTGACATAAGAAGTTGTTCTTTCAACAGGATATGACTCTTCAACTGTTTCCTAACTGCCAACTTCTTTTCATTCAAAATACACTTACCTGACTTTTTCCTCTCCATACTTGATTAGAAATCGGTTAAGTAACTTGATCGTAAAGAAACTATACTTAAATATAAAGATTTTAAAATCACATGACCTCTTTAAGTATTAAAAATATTGATTTATTTAAATAATTTCATTTTGTTATGCACATTTTGATAGGCTACGTATTATGATAGGCTAAACGGTAGAGGATTAAAGAATGGTATAAAGATAAACTATCTTGCTTTTGTAGATGACCAAGAAATCGTTTCTAGGAACACGGAAAAAGAAATAGAACAAATCAATGTGTTAAAAGAACAAGTAGAGAAAGCAGAACTACGGATTTCCTTCAAGAAAACATACATAACGAACATCAAAACAACCTGCGTCACTTGAAGACACAATATAAAAAAATTAGGAAAGTTGATAACTTCGACTTAACTCGGGGAGATCATACAAGTACAGCGAAAAATAACAAACGAGGAAAGATGGCTGGTGCATTTCGAGAAACTCACCACTTGTATGAGAAGAAAACACTCTCAAGACAAGCCAAGATTAAACGTTATAATAGTGTGATCTGCCCATAACAGACAGGTGGAGTGTCAAATTATTTACAATCAATCTGTTCGTTGCAGGGCTAAAATAAATAGTTCTGTTTCTTATCACATGGTCAGCCAATTAAACGACTGAATCATTTAAGAACAGAAGAGGTAGAGGTGTAAAAGACACTAATCAGAGTTATCTCTGAGGCGTAGGCTCTGAGAGTAGGCTCTGAGGCGTAGGGGTTGGCGATCCCATCCCCATCGCCCAGCACAATTGGTGCTGCAAACAGCCGGCCGAGTGTCTCCCGGGATAAGGAGTCTCCCCTTGCGAAGTGCCAACGGTCTCATGAGGGCGGAGGAGCGAGCAAGGGTTGGGGCAGTCTACTGTCCTAGAGTTGGGAAACTGGCTCTAAAGGCGGATGATCCACTGAAGATGGACAACGGCAGTAGGATGAGGAAGTGATGGAAGGACACCCACCTCATTAAAGATCCTTTTGGATGAGTCCTAGTATATAAGCAATGGCTATGTTCAGAACTAAATGCAATTCCGGAGTAAGCTTCCCAATCGGATCTCCGGGGGAAGCAGTTATGAGCAGTCCATTGAAAGATTCCCTGAATGTGAGAGAGAAGATTAGGATAGGCACATGGAATGTCAAGACGATGGCGCAACAGGGCAAAATAAACAATGCTACAAAGGAAATGAGAAGACTGAATGTGGATGTCCTTGGTATAAGCGAGATGCGCTGGCCAGGAACAGGAGTAGTACAGGTCGACGAACATAAAGTTTATTTTTCTGGTAATGTGGACGGCAGGTTTGAGCGGGGTGTGGGGATGATAGTTACACAACGGTTGCAAGGAGTGTGAAAAACTTTATTCCTGTCTCAGAGAGAGTAACGGTGCTGCAACTGGAAGCCAGGCCTGTGAATATCAACATCATCCAGTTATATGCCGCAACAACGGACGGGTCGGATGAAGAGGTGGAAGAACTGTACGGATGTATCACGGACATTATCAACATCATCCCCAAACAGGAGGTGGTTATAACGATGGGTGATTTCAATGCAAAATTAGGAGCAGGATTTTGCTCGGCCTATATTGGACCCAATGGTCTAGGTGAAAGAAATCAACGGGGAGATGTTATGGAGAGGTTCGCTGAGGAGAATGACTCGGTTGTGTTAAGCACGCAGTTCAGAATGCCCCCTAGAAGGCTATACACGTGGATATCGCCTCTTAGTAAGCCGGATAAGATAATAAGAAACCAGATAGACTATATATTGATTAACAGGAGATTTAGAAACAGTTGTACGTGTGTGAGAACATTTCCGGGGGCGGATATCGACTCCGACCATGTGCCTGTCATTGGAGATTTTAGAATTAGACTCAAGAAGATCAAGAGGAAAACATATAAAAAGTATGAGATTAGAAGAATGAGGGATCAGCCTCTGAGAGCGAGAATGAAGGCGGAGATCAATGACTTGTTGGTGAGTAGTATGAATGGTAAATCTGCAATAGATGAACAACTAGAAGTCTTGAAAACAGTCGTAGACAAAGTAAAGGAAGATTACCTTAAGAATGACAGAGGAAGAAAGAAGAAACAATGGATGACGGCTGACATCCTTAATTTGATGGAACAAAGGAGACTAGTAAAGGATAATAACGAGGAATACAGAAGACTGAACAGACTGATTAGATCGGAGATCAGAAAAGCGAAGGAAAGAGAAAGAATAGAGCAATGTTTGGAAATAGAAGATCAACAAAGAAGACATGACGATTTCAACGTACATCGTAAGGTGAGGGAGATGACGGGGAGGCTGCAGAGGAGAAGAGTGGGAGGATTGATGAATTCAGAGGGACGACTGGTTGTGGACGTCGAGGATAAGAAGAACACCTGGAGGGAATACCTTAGACAGCTATTCGAAGATCAGGAAAGAGGAGAACCCACAGAGGTGGTGGGGGTGAGTGGACCGGACATAATGGAGGAGGAGGTGGAAGTAGCGCTGAGGCAGATGAGGGATGGAAGAGTGCCGGGACCAGATAATATTAACATAGAGATCCTCAAGCAACTCGAAGGGGAAGGACTCAGGAGGCTTGCTCGACTGTTGAACAGAGTGTATAACACAGGAATCATACCCACGGAATGGAGAAGGTCGGAGTTCCTAGCAATACCTAAGAAGCCTGGAGCAAAGAAGTGCGATGACTATAGGACTATAAGTCTTATGAGTCATCTCTTAAAGCTGTTCCTTAAAATAATCCACCGGAGAATTTACAGAGTAGCTATGTGAAGAATACATCTCTCCAAATCAATTTGGATTTATTAATGCAGTGGGCACAAGGGAGGCACTGTTCTCGGTGCAGGTCTTGTTCCAGCAGAGTAGGGATGTTAATTGTGACATATACGTGTGTCTGATAGATTATAAAAAGGCATTTGACCGGGTGCAGCATCATCGATTGATGGACGTGTTAAAACGCATTGGAATTGATGACAAGGACCTCCGCATAATTGTTGACCTGTACTGGAACCAGTCAGCGGCACTCAGATTAGAGGAAGGAGAGACTGAGGAATTTCCAGTGGCAAGAGGAGTGAGACAGGGATGTATTATGTCACCCATATTGTTCAATGTTTATTCGGAACAAATTTTCCGAGAGGCTCTGGAAGGAGTGGAGGAGGGCATCTTGTTGAATGGTACACGTGTGAATAATATTAGGTATGCTGACGACACCATGATTTTTGCTGACAGCCTGGAAGGACTACAAAGGTTGATGAACCGCATAGTGGAGGCAAGTGGAAGATACGGATTGCACATAAACAGTAATAAGACCAAGTTTATGGTGGTTAATAAGGAAAACAACACCAATGCCAACCTTTATGTCCACGACCAACCTATAGAAAGGGTGACACAGACAACGTATTTGGGCACCATGATAAATGAACAGTGGGATAACACTCAGGAGATCAGGTGCAGAATCGGGAAAGCACGAGCTGCCTTCAACAGTATGAGCAAGATTTTCAAATGCCATGATTTGCATTTAGACATCAAGATGCGCATGCTCAGATGTTATATATTTTCGATCTTGTTGTACGGCGTCGAATCATGGACACTCAACGCGGCTATCACGAAGAAGCTGGAAGCCTTTGAAATGTGGTTATATCGCAGAATGTTGCGAATATCATGGAGGGACCGCATTACAAACATCCAAGTCCTTCAAAGAATGAAGAAAGAGAAGGAAATCATGGACACTGTCAAGATTCGGAAGTTGCAGTACTTTGGCCATATTATGAGGAACGAGAGAAGGTATGCTCTGCTTCAAACCATAATACAGGGGAAGGTGAGCGGAAGACGAAGACCGGGGCGTAGGAGAGTATCCTGGCTGCAGAATCTGAGGGCGTGGTGTGGGAAGACCTCCAACGAGTTGTTCAGAATAGCGACAAACAAAGTAGAAATAGCCTTGCTGATCGCAAACATCCGAAACGGATATGCACCATGAGAAGAAGAAGAGTTATCTCCTCTAAAAGTAATGAATTTCACTATACAGCCAGACCCTGTGGTGAATGAAGTGAAGGTGTCATTTGCAGAGTGGAAAATATGTGCTTTTCAGAGGGCCTGGCATGCTGATAAGCGTACTTTTTCACTCAGTGAGGAAGGCGATTGTAAACCACCTCACTCCTTGTTTTACTTAGTAAAGCCTCTAGAGGTTGAAACCAGCCTTTTGGCTGATAACTTAAACAACAACAATAGTGTGATGAAACTTTTGTGTCTGTACGGGAGTTAGTGTCTTAGAATGACCGGGAAGGCTGGTCTAAGAGAAGTAGAAAAATTTGAGAGAAAGATCCTCCGCAAAATAATGGATTCGAAGATAGTGGACAGATAATACCTATAAGTTACGAGATTGAGAAGAGCTGTACAAGGAAAATGAACGTTTAATGGAAATAATTAGAATAAGAAAACTAAAATTTTACGGAATGGAAGACAACTGGTTGACAAAATATGTACTTTTCAGAGAGCCCGGCATGCTGATAAGCGTACTTTTCCATTCAGTGAGGAAGCCTAGGTAAATCACCTCACTCCTCGTTATACTTAAAACGCTATACCTAAAACCTCTACAAGTTCAAACCAGCCTTTCGGCTGATGACCTAAACAACAACAACAACAACAACAACAACAACTAAATAAGTAAATTAGAAATTACATTAAATATAATATACTGTGTAATTATATAAATTTATATAATACAATAAAAAATTAACTTAACATAACTTAACATAAGTTGTAAAGGGATAGTTTTAACACTAGATTTTATTTTAGTTCAATTCGAAAGAAAAAGCCGTATTATTTGAAATTTTTTTATCGTTTTTGTCCTGTGAGACTTTTGTGTTTCCATTTTCAGTTAAGAAAAAAATATTTTTTCTAATAATATCTTTGCCACTTAATTACCATAAGATCTAATTTATTCGTGCGTATTTTATATCCTGTTAAAATGTGTAGCCTAATCATAAAGCAAAAATCTAAGAGCAGTGTGTGATTTTATAATCTTTGTAGGTTTCTATTCGTTTGACCTTCACCCCCTTTTCTATTGCACCCTTACCTTGTTCCTTCCGGTACCTTACCTATATTACAAAAATAATAGTACGAATAAAATATATTCACCCCTCTTATTTCGATAAAAACATTCTAGATTTCTTTCATTCAAACTTTCTTGCACCTGGCTGATTATTAGGTGTACCTGACATGAATAGAAAAACTGTTTTGCATTAACAGAACTAAGATAATAAACTTCAGTATGTTTAGTGTGGAAACCTGTTTTTAAAACATGTTCTTAAATTTTATAATTAGCACATATGATTAATTTACTAATTAAGCTAAATTAAATTTTTTTTAAATTTGCAACTATTAAAAACAACTAGTAAAATTGATAATTATGGCAGAAAGTGAAAATTATTTGGAGAACAATATCAGTTGGTTTCTTCATCACCATACTAACTAACCGACACAACGTTGAGGGTTTCCTGGCAATTTCTGAGACTTCACATAGAGACTTTTCTTCTTCTTCTTCTTCTTCTTCCTCTTCTTCTTTATCTTCTTCTTCTTCTTCTTCTTCTACTTCTTCCTCTTCTTCTTCTTCTTCTTCTTCTTCTTCTTCTTCTTCTTTAACTTCTTCTTCTTCTTTATCTTCTTCTTCTTCTTCTTCTTCCTCTTCTTCTTCTTTATCTTCTTCTTCTTTATCTTCTTCTTCTTCTTCTTCTTCTTCTTCTTCTTTATCTTCTTCTTCTTCTTTATCTTCTTCTTCTTCTTCTACTTCTTCTTCTTCTTCTTTATCTTCTTCTTCTTCTTCTTCTTCTACTTCTTCTTCTTCTTCTTCTTCTTCTTCTTCTTCACCTTTTTCTCATTCTCCTTCTTCTCTGGTTTCATCTAGAAATACATAACCAATCTTTCTTATCATGTTGTTCCAATTATTCATGTTTACAAATTTAAAATTTCTAAAGAATTTGACGTTTATTATAGTATATAATTTCAAAGGTAATAACCTTTGAAATTTTCAATTCAGACGAATTTTTCTTTTAATAAAATCACATACAATCTTCGTTTATGTTATCCAGTAGGTTTATTGTTGTTATCATTAGTATAATTTTGGAAATACGAACTTGTCAAACAGAACGCGGACAGTCCGTGTTCTGTTTGACAAGAGAGCGTTCTATTTCAGCAAAAGAAAGGAGGTAGGTGAATTTCCCCGACTTTGCAAAGAATTGAATTTCTTTTGAAGACCGATTTTTCATGTACTTTCATTTATTTTAACTATAATTTCATTATTGTTGTTATTGGTAGTTATGGGCGGCATAATGATAGTAGTATCTTCGAAAACTCCGCTTTCTATCGTGAGTTTGTAAATAACAAAATTATACTGCCTCCAAAGTCACTACCAGGATCAGACATCTCTGTACGAGACCAATTTGTTAATTTACTTCAACTATTTAAGTCAATGAATAATGTTAATAATTAATAAGTGAATGACTAATATAGATTGATACACTTTCAATCTACAGTTATGCTGTCAATCACGTCGACAGTAAAAACGTAAAACTAATATTTTGTTATAAATACTGTAATAAAAAAATTGATAAAATTTGTGTTTAATACTACTGGTTTGTTGAAGTTTTCAGCTATTTCTCTCCATGATTGTGCTTTCTTAACCAAATTTTTGTAATCATTATCCTGCATATCATATAAATGTGGGTGCTCCCTAATAAGTTCAATTAAGTTTTCCACTTCATCGGCCATCCTGTCCGTCGCGAACTCTGCAGAAAAATACAACCTCTCAACAGTCCGCCGCGGAATAGATTGGTACGCGGCGCAGGCCCCTGTCAATTTGACTAGGATGATGCAACAATGTCTAACACAGGGTTTGCGCGGACGAGAGCGGCCGTCCGTGCGGACAGTCCGCGTTCTGTTTGACAAGACCTAGTGTTTCAAAGTTAAAAAATTAACTTTTAGTGTTGTAGGTAACATGTTTATTTTTGTTGTTTAGGTTATGTGGTTTAGCCAAAAGGCTAGTTTGAACATCTAAATGGTTTATAAAGTAAAACGAGAAGTAAGTTACAATACACCATTCAAATGGCACCTTCACTTCATTCACCACAGGATTTTGCTGTTTAATGAAATTCATTACTCTCAGACGTGATAACTCTGATTAGTGTCTTTTACATCTCTATCTTTTCTGTTCTTAATTACTTCAGTTATATAATTGGGTGACCATGTGATACGAAACAGAACTACAGTTCAGCCGTTCTTAGTTTGCTCCTACTGTCAACAAACAAAAGCCACCTACTACAGGGTGCACGCTAGAGTCTGCGACTTTACGGATGTCGTATTCTTATTAAGTTAACTATTTATTAAATTATAGGTACTTAAAGAACTAAAAACATCAGTCATGATATGATGTAGGCCTAACAATTTCATTTACAAAATACTTTTAACAATATTTTGTATTTAATTACTTTTGAAAGTATTTTGTTGTTACTTTTTAATCAGCGTGTACTGATTTTTATATTATGCGCATGCTCAGTGACGTCATTATTTATTTACATTAGGAGCAAACTAAGAGAGGCTGGACTTTAATTTTTGTGGCCCTGGAACCAGCAAATCAAGTACCAATAATTTACCACAGTCCACCTGCCTCTTATGGGCAGTGTTTAATTTTATGAACTATAAACATTCTATCCTTGGGTCAATTTTGTCTATAAAATTTTTACCCGTTAGTAAATTTTATCCACGATCAAAGACATCAAATATTCTATTTATCCTGTGTTTTTTTTTTTGGAAAATCACTTGAGATATTTATTTTTATTTGTTTTCTTATGATAGGATAAAAGTCAGTAGCGAAAGTGTTAACACTCAACATTTTAGTGGTCGATGAAAATAAAGAATGAAAATTTAAATTATTTATATTTAAAAAAATTTGTACAGTTAATTAAGACTTCCGTAACGTATAAATAACTTATCGTTCGAACTAAAATAAATAGAATAAATTGTATGGTTTATAAGTAAGTGATTTAGAAATTTTAACAGCTTTAATTTTAACAAGCACACAACTTAAATTTCTTTAAGAGGAAACACGGCAATAACGACAATTTCATTTGTATTATTTGCTCGTAAATATATTAGTGAAGCATATAGCATTTATATAGCATATAGCATTATATATGTAAGTTGAACGCCAACATAAACGTTGAACAATAATGAACAAATAGGGCGATAAACCAAAACCGGTTAAACTCTCATCCTACTGTCAGGTGTATTATCTTCTAGAAGAGTCGACCGGAGCAGAAGAAATGTCCGGCCAAACAATAGTAAGGTTGAGGGCGAGTCAGCCAATTTAGCTTATCCTTTAAGGATTTAACCTCAACTGCAATGAGAAGAAGTAGGAGGTTCGTTGAGTCGATAGGATTTACTTTAGAGGTGGTTTTCTTTTACCGAGTTTATCGTAAAGGTAGGTTTTTAAGTTGGAACTTATCCATCCGGCTATCTATATATTCATTCGTATTATTATTATTAGTAGTTATTTGCTGTTTTAGTCAGTTGCTTCGTTTGCTCTCTAGGAGGCAGGTGGATTTCAAGAAAGAACATCTTCCATCCATAGTCATATAAAACACCATACTGTATTTTACAATACTTGTATTTTATCTGTTCTTATTTTACGTGTAGGTCAAATGCAGGTGCCTACTTGATACCTTTCTACCTCCTACTTTTTTTCTTAGCTTTTATTTATTATCGGGAACTGTACACTATTGACAACTACCTAATTTGATCGCTGCTTTTCGCTGTATTTTTAAAGTGGATTTGCCATGAGTTTGAACAGGGATTCCCAGTAGAGTTTGTTCATGGATGGCTGTCAGCTGGTCACCATACAAAGTCGCTTCCCCAACCGGTGTTACTTAAACAATAGTGACTTTCTACCAGCTGACTGACTGGGCTGGCCCGGAGGCCTTCATCCTACTTAAACATTTTTTTCTTTTTTCTCTTGCACAATATAAATATTTAGGAAAGAAAAGTAATGTTTTCATGTTGATTTTTCAAAATCGAATTTTCAGCGGAAGTACATGTTTTTGGGCCCACTGAATACAAACACATGTTTTAAGTGATTGGTATTTGTGTTTTAATAAAGTATCCAAAGAATGGATATTGTACAAAATTTAAATTTAGAACTTAAGTTCGGTACCTAAATGATAAAACCTGACAAGAAATTTTTAATCAAAATTGGTTGACCGGAAGTAGTAGTCTACTCTATATTCGTAGGTTGTAATATTAAGGCCTACCGCACAAAAAAACTGATACAAAGATTTTATATATATATATATATATATATATATATATATTTTAAAAATTCCTAATACGTGTATGTTGCAATCTGTTCAATTTAAGAACAATAAGAAACCCCATCACCCAATGAGATGATGATGACGACAATATGTATGACGTGTAAATGAGGTATAGTCTAGTGCATATTCAGACCGACCATTTCTGAGACTGTATGGCTAACTGAACCCCAACCATTAAAGTAAACCGATAACTAATGGCTTGTATTCCAATTTGTATAAAAATTTAAAACTTTCAATAGAATTTGAACTGCGGAACTTTTTTTTTATTCATAATTTTTATACGTTGCAATCTGTTCAATTCAGAACAGTAAGCAACCCCATGATCCAACGAGAAGAGGATGATGTGTATGACGGGTAAATGAGGTGTAGTCTTGTACAGACCCAGGCCGACCATTCCTGAGAGTGTATAGTTAATTGAACCCCAATCATCAAAGTACACCGGTAACCATTATCTAGTATTCAAATCCGAATAATAGTAACTACCTTTAATAGGATTTGAACCAGGAACCTTCGTCTCTGAAAATCAGGTGTTAAACAGCTGATTTTGTCGACTACATTTACCTCTAGAGTCTAGACCAACCCGGTAGGTTCCGGAAACTTAGTGTACGAAAATTGGTGTAAGTCAGCTGTCACACCGAGAA
The DNA here is from genome assembly GCA_035578175.1 of Catonia carolina. Classification (NCBI taxonomy): domain Eukaryota; kingdom Metazoa; phylum Arthropoda; class Insecta; order Hemiptera; family Achilidae; genus Catonia; species Catonia carolina. Next base: position 146,385,400 of record JAQMRL010000002.1, read on the forward strand.
CTTTACCGCTAAAACAACCCGGTGACTTATATAATATTGATCACATTTATTGACTTCAATTCAAGAATAATTCTTACAATACAATAATTCATATTTTTATTACTATGATACATATTTTTTGGCGGAGTCAGCGTTGTATTTATTATGTTACGCTATAGAAAATAGTTGAAGATTTGCTAACAGGTTTTAGGGTGAAATAAAAAAAAGTTGGTGTGTAAGAAGAAAGAAATATTGAACCATACTATACACATGTTTTATACTAGTAAGTGCGTAAGTTTGAACAACGGTGTGTGGCCGAAAGGAATTCCAGCTGCGTTTAAATTATCATCGGGTGGGAACAATGAACCCCCTTCACCCCTTCCATGATCATTTACTCACTAATAATAATAATAATTATTATTATTATTATTATTATTATTATTATTTAGTCTTAAAACTCGGTGTGGGAAAGTTGTCCATAATATTATTACGTTCAATAAACAGTAAACCAAATTTTCAGTCGCTGGCCGCATTGGCGTAGTTGGTAACGTGCTTGCCTCTCATCATGCGGTCCTGGGTTCTAATCCCGCTCAGGCACGGCATATTTTCATACGTTACTTTTGATTTGTTTGTTGCTTACTTTTTGTTTCGTTTGAATTTAGTTTGTATTACAGTTCTTTCTCTTACAGATTGAATCGTGTGCAAGAATTAGCTGTCATGTTGTGAATGCTTTGTTTATGGGAAAGTAATCTAAAAATTTTTGCTTTACTTTTTGGGTTTACTGTTTAGGTTTTAGTGCTGCTTGGTACTTAAAAGTGTTGCGCAGTATTCTTTTGAAAAACCGTGGTTTTTGGGATATTGTGTTTTTTTCCACTTTGGTGCCATTTACTCAGAGCCTAACTCCTTTAGTTTTTGCCAGAGTATCTTCATAAATTTAATTACCTGGTATACCAAATAATTTGCTATTATATTCTTTTTTTATGAGCTAGATGAGTAAATATTTCAAAATTTGGCCAATTTACGATAAAATCAAAAAAATATTGTTTAAAAAATTCAGAATTTGAAAAAGCAAAGTATTATTGGTATACACTGTTGTTGTTTAGGTCATCAGCCAAAAAGCTGGCTTGAACCTGTAGAGGTTTTACTAAGTAAATCGAGGAGTGAGGTGGTTTACCATGCCTTGCTCACTGAGTGGAAAAGTACACTTATCAGCATGCCAGGCCCTCTAAAAACATATATTTTCCACTCTGCAAATGACACTTTCACTTCATTCACCACAGGGTCTGGCTGTATAATGAAATCCATTACTTTCAGATGAGATAACTCTGATTACTGTCTTTTACACCTCTACCTCTTCTGTTTTTAAATGATTCAGTCATTTAATTGGCTGACCATGTGATAAGAAACAAAACTATTTATTTTAGCCCTGCAACGAACAGATTGAGTGTAAATAATTTGACACTTCACCTGTCTGTTATGGGCAATGGTATACACTATAAAACACAATTCAATAAATAAAATGGTTATTGTTTGAAATCTCTATTTGTAGTAGTTAACTGACAAAATGGTACCAGAAAATTACTAAATTAATATCCGGGAATACAATCGTCAGTACCCCCTTAATTTTATCAAACATCTCTTAACAATCATCATCATCATCTCCTTTACGGATTAGGCCAATCGCCTGTTCCAACATCACACCATCTCTTTCTTGGACGCCCCAAACATCTCCTTCCTCGAGGGCGATACTTCAGCGCCTGAAGACTAGCTTTATCAGGTGACATCCTAAGTACATGTTCCTGCCACCTATTTCTGTACCTCCACATTTTATCAATGATTGTTTCGTCTCTCTTCAGCTCTTCTCGAATCACGCTACTTCTAATGTGTTCTCTCCGGCTACACCCCTTCACAGATCTCAAAAATCTCATTTCAGCTGCCTCCAATCGACTTAAATCTCTCTTCTTTGGTGCCCAGGTCTCACTTCCATACAGTAAAATCGGCACCGCCATTACATCGTAAAGCCTCAACTGTGTATCTTTCCTGGCTCGATTCTTAAAAGTCCTATTGATATAACCACAGACATGCTGAAACTTGCTTATTCTAGTGCTTATCTCTCTATCAACGCCATACGTTATATCAACTCCTAAATAAGTGAAGTGTGCTACCTGCTCCAACACTCTATCATTTAATACAATTTTTGACCTTATGGGGTCCTTCCCAATAAAAGCCATTATTTTGGTCTTACTAGCAGATACCGACATATTATACTCTTTACATATCTTGTCGAGCATATGAATAGACCTTTGCAGTTCATCTTCACTTTCTTGCAGCAGCTCTCTTAACAAAATTTGTGAAAGTACCTGAATACATACAGACTAGTAAGTGTATTATGTATGTAACAATATTAGCTAACTTACTAGTAACCTCCAAACTTAAAGTGAATTGCAACATTAATATTTGTACAGAACCAAAATTAAATAATTGAAGTAGGTCCAAAGCAGATGAACTATAAATAGTAAATTCCATAGGTATAGTACATTTGTTTTAGGAAGAAGCTTGTAAGGGGAGGGCGAGTAGGTAGAGTAGGGATAGTTTTAATGGCGCAAGTGTTATCTCCTTCTCACTTAATGATCATTCCCTCTCTTTCTAACTGTATACTACTGTTACAACTACGAGGTGCTTCCCCCACCACTAAACAGAACAGCTCAGCGGCACAGAGCGTTGGAGGGAGAGCTTCTAGCTAGAACAAATGACCTATACCTTGCACTAGTATTAGATACAAAGTCGTCTGATTTTTATGTATTTAGTTTATGTAGTTGGCCCACTCAAGTAGAAGTGTTCTTCACATTTTAGGCTTATATGTGAAAGCACTGATAAAAACTACCTATCATTATTTATTTAAGTATTTTAGTTTAAATATTTCTTAGCAGAATGTAGAGAGTTATATGAAGAATTAAAAAAGTTAATTTCATTTTTTATTAGTTACTTTTTAGAAAAATTTGATTTCATTTCTTTTAGATATTTAGAATAGTAGTATTAAGGAACATCTATTTAATCTTTACTTTCAGCTTTCATTCACAGCGAAGAACTTTATGATTTTATAAAAATCCCTAATGAGTGTACGTTGCCGTCGGTTCAATTTTAAGAACAATAATCAACCGCCTAACCCGATGGGATGAGGATGTTATAATTATTGTAACATAATAATTATAACTAATATTATTATGTTATTATGTTTAGGTTATTTATTATTATGTTATTATGTAAGGTTAATTATGATAATTATAACTATAATAATTATAACATAATAATAACATTATAATAATTATAACATCCTCGTCCCATCGGGTTAGGCGGTTGCTTATTGTAATATAATTATTGTATTACGTGCAAATGAGGCGTATTCTTGAATAGATTTACGGACATCATTCCTGAGAGAAATGACTGAGTATTTAAGAACAGAAGAGGTAGAGGTGTAAAATACACTAGGTAGAGTCAGAGTTGTTGTTGTTGTTGTTTACGTCGACTGCCGAAAAGCTGGTTTGAACCTCTAGAGCAGTGATTCTAAGCCTGGGGGTCGCGACCCCAATGGGAGTCGTGGTGATATTATAGGGGCGTCGCGAAACGACTTGTTCAAACATTCTCTCACAGTGAGTATTATAAAAGGAGATTAAAATATAAACAGCACGTACACATCAAGTTGGAACTCGTAAATTGCTCATGTAAGTGCACGTCATACATGCATGTTCATACATGTCGCTACTATAAAAGTATAGGGTGATTCAAAAAGAGCGCCGGTTTTGATATATCAAATTAAGAGATTTATTTTATTGAAAAACTGAAAATAAATACATCAACAAGTTCATCTTACCTTCCGATTTCATGTATGAAAAATGATGTCATGCATGTGTCCTCCTCTACTGCGCTGGCACGCATCAACTCTGTCCATGAAATTGGATATTACTACACGACAAGTTTCGACTTCCATTTGCCCGATAACCCGTCGAATTTCCTCCTTCAAGTCATTGATGTTTCGGGGTTTATTGGCATACACCAATGACTTCAGATGACCCCAAAGATGAAAGTCACAAGGCGTCAAGTCACGCGACCTTGGTGGCCATTGATGATCGGAATTACGAGAAATGATGCGATCCTGGAACCGTTCACGGAGCAACAACATTGTTTCTCGTGCAGCGTGACAGGTGGCACCATCCTGCTGAAACCACAACTCGTCAATGTCCATTCCATCCAAATGACGCCACAAAAACTCCCTAATCATCGTACGGTATCGGTCTCCATTTACTGTCACGGCTTGTCCTTCTTGATTTTCAAAAAAGTAAGGGCTGATGACACCGCCCGACCAAAAAGCCGCACCAAACTGTCACTCGCTGTGCATACATTTCCCTTTCATTAACCACGCGAGGGTTTTCTAAACCCCACATACGGCAGTTCTGTTTATTAACAAATCCGTTTAAGTGGAAGTGCTCCTCATCACTGAAAATGATTTTGTTTGCGAAGGTGTCATCATCCTGCCGTTTTCTCAATACCCAGTCAACAAACTGTCGTCTCTTCTGGTGGTCTGCCACTTTCAAAGGTTGCGTCAACTGAATTTTATACGGGTGATATTGGAGATCGTACCGAAGAATTCTCCGTACAGAAGAACATCGTAACCCAATTGTTGAGAACGGCGACGTATTGATTTTGCTGGGCTAACAGCCACACTGTCACGAACCAACGCAACGTTCTGCTCAGTTCGGCCAGAACGTCGACGTCCAGAACTTTTAAGGTCGACTGTTGAACCCGTCTCAAAAAACATTTTCATGAGCCTGCGAACTGTTGATTCATTTGGTGCTTCATTACGTCCCAGAGTACCGCGAAGTCGCCTGATAGTAGCCGCATAACTCTCTCCACTCTGGTAAAATGTTTTGACGATTGACACTCGTTGTGCAATAGTAAACTTCTCCATGGTTAGACACAGACTGCGAGAGTACTACACTGCGAACAAGAGAAACTACAACTGAATCGTCAATCGGAATGTTCTCCGAAATAGAAATGAGGTCTAACAATGTTGCCAACCGATAAACAAAAATTTACCAGCCGTTTAAAAACCGGCGCTCTTTTTGAATCACCCGTTATAAATGCAGTAATATAAAATAATAGCAATAGTTGTATTCCTATTTTGTACTATCTGCATTTTCTTTAAAGACAAAAAATTATTGCAGTTTGATTATATAATATTAAGAAATCAATTTAAAATTACAGTCAAAATTTAATTATTAATAGTAAGGCTTACTATTATTATCGGGGGGGGGGGGGGTTCGCAAAATATTAACTACTATACAACTACGAGGAGTGAGGTGGTTTACTATTGCCTTCCTCACCGATTTGTAAAGTATGCTTATCAGCATGCCAGGCTCTCCGAGAAGCAACCACTTTCCACCCTGCAAATTACACCTTCACTTCATTCCCAACAGGGTCTGGCTGTATAGTGAAATTCATTCATCTCAGAGGAGATAACTCTGAGTAGTGTCATTTACACCTCCACCTCTTCTGTTCTTAAACAGTTCAGTCATAAAATGGCTGACTATATGCTAAGCAACAGAACGTTTTTAGTAGTCCTGGAACCAGCAGATCGAGTGCAATTAATTTAACACTCCACCTGCCCTTTATGGGCATAGAATCAGAGTTATCTCCTCTGAAAGTTTCAATATACAGCTAGAACCTGTAGTAAATAAAGTGAAAGTGCTATTTGCAGGCTGGAAAATAGATGCGTTTCAGACGCCCTGGCATGCTGATAAGTATTCTCTTTCAACTCTGTGAGGAAGACAATAGTAAACCAATTCACTTCTTGTTTTTCTTAGTAAAACCTCTAGAGGTTCAAACCAGCCTTTCGGCTGATGACATAAATACAATAACATAACCTAATTAGATGAGGATGATTTATGTGTGGCGTGTGAATAATATAAATAGTCTTGTACAGATTCAGGTCGATCATTCGTAAGAAAGTATGGTTAATTGAACCCCATCAAAGTATACCAGTAACCACTGTCTAGTATACTAATCCGTATACGCCGGTCGCATTGGCGTAGTTGGTAACATGCGGTCTTGGGTTCGAATCCCATTCAGGCACGGCATATTTTCATGCGTTACAGAAAATCAATTCATCCTTCACCATCTGCATTAGTAGTAATTGCAGAAAAGTCGGACGTTAAACCAAAAAAAAAAATAAATACTAATCCGTATAAAGTAATCTATCTTTCATCTTCATTAGGATTCTGTTGATGTTCGCTCTCGTTTTCACTGGTCGGGGAAATATTTTCTCCCCGAAGTACTTGAAGATATCAACTTTCCTAATTTTCGTATTGTGTCTTAAGGTGCCGCGGCACTGTTTTGATGTTCGTTAAGTATTTAGTTTTCTCGAAGGAAATCTGGGGTCCTGCTTTCGATAGGCCTACTTGTTCTTTGAATACGTTGGTTTGTACTAAAATTTGAATTTGTTCTGTAAAATTGTTTCTGATAAAAGCCAAAAATAAATTTTCCCTTATGTATAATCGTAGTGCGAAAGACTCAACCATTTTAACAAATTAGGTCTTCGTTAAAGCTATAAAATTTTTTAATCTATTTACAGTTAAAAATGTTGTGTCTAAGTTTTCATTAAGCGATCTTAATGAATTCATTAAGATTTAGTATCGTTAAATATAACGGTATACATAATTACCACCAACAAAAAAGGAGTTTAGTGAAATATGTGGGACAGAGTAATAAATTTTTAACAATATGAAAGTTTAAAAATACTACAGTATAATAAAAACATAAAAGAAAATAAAAATCAGTGAAAAGACAAGTGGCATTTAAAATAGATATTTGTGTTAGTTCCTTTTCGGATATGAAGCGTGCTTTTAAAAGTAAGTAAAAAAGTTTAGGTATCGGTTTCTGTGTAGAATGGTGCACGACATAGAATTTCGGTGGCCCACCGCTGATTTTTAATAGTGCTGGCGTGGCAGTTGGCCATTTCTTTCGGCCTTTGTTTTGGCGGTGCCACGCGCTGGCCCTGGCCGCGACTGGACTATCTCTAAGGGTCATTGTTACCGTAGTAACGGCACTAAGTCCGTATCTGAAGAAGTGCACGATTAATGTGAACTATGCTACTTATTCAAGAAGTAGAGCACCCGTGCTATTAAAATAGACACGAATGTGTTACAGCTGTCATAAATTGCTTTTAATTGATTTATTTTAATTTCTCATAAGTTACTAAGAAACCAATTTAATCCAACTCTGTTATCATATATGTTGTATTTCTATTTCGTTATTTCCTCTTATAGGGGCAATATTAGACTATGTGAGGTGACTTTAGACGTTTCTGGTAGCTCTTTTAGCATCCCACCTTCTCACCATTCGGTCAATGTAAAGGTTTCTCCTTTCTTCTCTTCACACTGTGTTCTGTTTTTGCTCTTTATGGAAGTCCTATAAGGCAATGGTTCCCAAACTGGGCTGCGCGTTTTTCAAGGGAGGCGTGAATTCAAGTCAAGGGGGGCGATTAAATGACAGATAATTGCTAATAGCAGCTTGTGAGTTGTTTAGGTGACCAGCCGAAAGGCTGGTTTGAACCTCTAGAGGCTTTACTAAGTAAAATGAGAAGTGACATGGTTTACTATTGCCTTCTTCATTGAGTGAATTCACTCAGCTCACGGAATTCACCACATCTCAAAGACCTATATTTTTTTCTAAATGGATCTTTTTGAGTGTCGATGCCTCCATCCCGTACCATAGAAGAGAGAAGACATAACATCGCAGCATTTTCATTCAGTGCTCAACGTTAAGATCCCAACTACATATCAATTTCTTGAGCGACACAAATTATGATCTCGATATTCGTATCCTTGATCCTATTTGATTCGTTTGCTCTCTCGAGTTCTCTATCCCAGATAGGCCTGTCTATATTACTCCTTGTATCCTGACACTCGAAATAGATTAAAATTGGGTTTATGCGGATTTTGTGATTAAAATCCATGATATTTTTCTAAAAAAAATTTTTTAATGCATATTTTATGCATCCGTTATTTACTTTTTCCAGTTATTTTTTTCTTTTTTTAAGGTTTAATAAAATTTGTTAAAAATGTAGCGTACTTTATACGATGATACAATCAAAGATGGCATTACACACTCACCTGTAAGTTAATTTGAAAAAAATATTGTTTTGTTTAAAATTTAATCAAAAGAATATTTGAACAACTCGTTAAACCCCTCTTTAGCAAATACGTTACATTTTCTTTCACTTAAAAGAAATATTTCTTCGTTACGATCGAATTGTACCTATTAGAAAAGAATTACTTACACATTACTGAATACGAATAAAAACAACTGGGTCGTTAAGATTTAAAAAAACCTAGTGAAAAGAATTACGTCAACGTAAGAAAAGATTGACTTTGAAAATGAGACAAAATCAAGTGATTGACTGAAAGGTAAAAGAAGGGACTTGAAGTTATTAACAACTAAATACTAACCGTTGACACGTCTGTAGGTAACAATGAGTTTGGTAGTCGTGTTAGTTTTATTATTAGTGCGTAGCGAGCAGTGTTTGTTGTAAAGAGTTTCTTTCATTGTTTACAAGCGAATGGCACGCCGACAATGCCCAGTTGCCAGTGAACACCGTGTGTGGTCTCGCGGTACTACAATGAATGCCTTCTTTTAAACACAAAACCTGTTCGCTTGTATTTTTACCATTCATCTATACATAGTTATACTGCCAAAATAATAGCTCAGACATCACAGGTACATTACACTTCACTAATTTTTCTATTCCAATAGATCCGATGAAATTATTCATTTATTCTTTTCTCGATTGAAAAATCTTAGCTCCGTATTCTTAGAAGTACATGAATATTAACTTTTACGCCTATTTTTAACGTCCAATCGTTGAATAATATTAAAATATTAGACCAGCTTTTAACAACTTGCATCCTATATTAAGCTCATCTAAAAATAATGGAGTTAACTACGTATTTATTCTCTGTTACATTTCAATAATTCATAACCTCGTTATTCAAAATTTTAGCTCCATTTTTAACAACTGTCGAAACATGTTTAGTTACACTAATTTGCAACAGAATATTATGGTTGAAACGTTTATACTAGACTAACTTATCATCATAATAACTCTGGGCCATTTTAAAGCGGCTTAACTTTCAAACAGATTCTTAGCTATCATATTTTAAACAAATTGTGTTGGGTCATTTGAACTACAGAAATTCCAACTATATGTTATTGGCATTCAACAAATTAAGAGTAACAATTTTAGGTTAGTCGGAAGTTACGTCAATTATTCTGGCTCTTAGGCAGTAGGTCTCAACTCTCCCTTGAAAATAAAGTACTCGTATACAAAGTAATACTCAAACCAATTTGGGCGTATGGGTTAGAGCTATGGGGTACAGCTAGTTCATCAAATATAGAAATACTGCAGCGCTTTCAATCAAAATGCCTGAGACTGATCACTGCAGCCCCATGGTACGTAACAAATGAAATACTACACAATGACCTAAACCTGCCCTTCATAAAAGAAGAAATTAAACAACATAGTGAAAAACATTTACAAAAACTAGAAGACCATCAGAATCCATTAGCGATTAGCCTCCTTGACAACAGCGAAGATACTTACAGACTGAAACGCTTTAAACCACTGGACTTACCTCTACGATTTTGTTAGTCATTTAAATTTTTTTCATCTTTTCTACTTCAACTCCTAATCACCAGCATCTCATAATTGGCGTCGTTTTTCATCTCTACCATCGTCATTGTCATCTCCAACTTCAACACTTTGTGTTTCGGGATGTTGATTCACGGTTCATCAAGTTTGATTTAGTATAGATATATTTTTTGTTTCTTCACAGTTTGGTCTTTCTCAAACACACTACTGAGTGTCGTTTGTGTTTTAATTCTAAGGACATTACTCAGATTTTCTCTTATATGCTTAAAGTTATTGTATTTATTAACCGATTGCAAAAGAAAAACTATACTGTTAAAAAAAAAAGGTTAGTCGGAATAGAATTTATGTGATACGTAAACCCGTACGGATTTTAATATCCAAATCGTTAAAATTGATCAAGCGGTTATATTAATGAAAGAAGATCTTAAGTAGGTTGCTAAAGTATTCACAAGTTACAAGGGATAAGTACGTTGAATAGAATTTTATTATAGTACTACCAGCTGTAGTTGCCCCACCGGGTTGATCTAGAGGTAAATTCGTCACCACGAGTCAGCTGTTTAACAGCTGATTTTTGGAGACGAAGGTTCCTAGTTCAATTCGTACTAAAGGTAGTTGCTTTTATATATATTTGAATACTAGACAGTGGTTACCGGTGTACTTAAATGTTTTGGGTTTAATTAACCATACTCTCTCAGGAATCGTCGGCTTGCGTCTGTACAAGACTACACCTCGTTAACTCGTCATCCACATAATCTTCATCTGACTGGGTCACGGGGTTACTTATTGTTCTGAATTGAAAAGATTGTAACGTACACACATTAGGGATTAAAAAGAAATCAGGTGTAGATTTCTAATAAGTACCACGATCTGAGTACAGCCTAGACTAAACCTACCGTGGAAGTAAATAAGATTTCTTTTTCTTCTTCACTAAATTATTGATACGCTGAAGAAGAACAAGAAAAGGATGAAGAGGAGGAAAAGAAAGAAAAAAAGGAGAAGGAGAATTAGGAAGAGGAAGAGAAAGAGGAGGCGAAAGGGAAGGAACAGGTAAAGGAGAATGAACAAGGTGAGGAGAAGAAAAAGAGGATAAGAAATATAATGAGGAGAATTAGAAGGAGAAGGACGAAGAGGATGAGGAGAAAGAGAAGAAGAGACAGAAGAGGATAAAAAAGATTAGGAGGAGGCAGTGGAGAAGAAGGAGGATGAAGAGAAAGATAAGAAGGAGGGACAAGAGGAGAAGGATGAGGAGAAAGAGAAGAAGAAGAAGGAGGAAAAGAAGAGGCGGAGAAAGAGAAAAAGGAGGATTAGTAGAGATAGAAGAGGTGATAAGATTAGGAGGAGGCGGTGGAGAAAAAGGAGGATGAAGAAAAAGATAAGAAGGAGATGAAAGAGGAGAAGGATGAGGAGAAAGAAAAGAAGGAGAAGGAGGGATAGAAGAGGAGGAAAAAGACAAGGAGGAAAAGTAGAAATAGAAGAGAATGAAAAAATTAGGAGGAGGTGGAGGAGAAGAAGGAGGATGAAGAGAAAGATAAGGAGGTAGAGAAGAAGAAGAAGTAAAAGAAAAAGAAGAATGAGAAGAAGTGGAAGAAAAGGATGAAGTATAAAAATGATAGATAGTCTTGCTAGAATTTTGGATTCTATGGAACATAAACTGACAAATATATGGCCAAATTTAATTTAAATAAATTTGATGATTATATGTAATATAAGTTAAAAGAAGTTTTGGAAGAGAATTTTAATATTTTGAACCTGGAACTAAAAATAAGTTCAACCCATAATAGCTATTCCAATTTTTTACCGTATACACACCAACCAACTAGGGTTGACGGATAATTTTAAATTATAAATTTTATTTAGGAAGAATTTTAGTCTTTACATCTACGAATTACTTTTTGGAAACAACACTCAGAATTGAAGGGGGGAAAATGCAGCGTTTTATTTCTTGAAAATAATATAACCTGTTTGTTAAATGATTTTATGTTATTAACTTAATATTGATTCTGTTTTGCTTCCGATCTCATACTCCCACGTATCATTTCACATTTGATCTCAAGTTGAATTGAATTTTGTGGTCTAATATGTATTAAAACACAGACTACATCTTCTTGTAACCACATTATTATAATTATCGTAATATATTTTATATGATGATGTTATTGCTCTAGTATAAATTCACTTTTGTTAATAATGAGCATAAATGACTTCAATCACATCTCGCATCGCCACATCTTCAGTTTGAGTCCGTACCGTCTGTTTGAATCTGGTTTGAACCTGTAGAGGTTTCACTTAGTAAAACGAGGAGTGAGGTGGTTTACCAATGCCTTCCTCACTGAATAAAAAAGTACGGTTATTAGCATGACGGGCTTTCTGGAAAGCACATATTTTCCACTCTGCAAAAATGACACCTTCACTTCATTCACCACAGGGTCTGGCTGTATAAAGAAATTCATTACTTTCAGAGGAGATTACTCTGATTAGTGTCGTTTACATCTCTACCTCTTCTGTTCTTAAATGATTCAGTCATTTAATTGGCTGACCATGTGATAAGAAACAGAACTGTTTATTTTAGTCCTGCAACGAACAGATTAAGTGTAAATAATTTGACAATCCACCTGTCTGTTATGGGCAGACCAAAAACATATTTTTTACCAGCTGTTGGTGTGTGTGTGTGTGGGGGTGCGAGCATGCGTGTGTGTGTGCGAACGTGCGCGTGTACGTGTGTGTGCACACGAGAGAGGGAGAGAGGGATGGAGGGGAAAGGGTGATGGTGAGAGGGGAGGGAGAGAGAGAGTCATCTTAAAGTCAGTAACGTGTTATTATTGGAAAGTGATGAATTTAACATAGGTATAGTTAAAATTTATTCTTATCAGTTTTATGTTGACATGTCCTGTATTACATTTTGGAGTCTCCCGGATGCAGTTATAAATCTAAAAGGTCCTAGTCCTGGGCATTATGCTTATAAGTTCGATTAGTGGATTTTCCTTGCAGTACTGTTGCGTGAAATGCTTTTCTCAAGAAGTTCATGTGGGCCAATATTAGGGTATAACTCTGTAATATAAAAATAAAGTTATTCTAACGTTTTTTCAATCTATATATATAAAATTCTATGTGTGTGTGTGTGTGTGTGTGTGTGTGTGTGTGTGTGTTCCCCTTTATCTCCTAAATTACTGAACCAATTTTCATGCAGTTTTTTTATGTTGTAACTATGATGCCGGTGCAGGTTTTAGGCTATTGAAACCCTTAAAAAGTTAGCCCTAAAGGGTTGAAAATAATGTTTAGGTCATACATTAAGGCTTTTATGAGGTTAGATAATCTACTGCTTTTAAACCAGCTGATGTGATTCAAATAAAGATTTGTCATTAATAAAGTCATATGATTTAACAAATAGCGATGTGGTGCTAAGGATCAGCTGGTGACAACACCACATGATAATTTTATTGTATTTTATTATGTAGATACGATTTTGTATGGTTGAGTATTTTATAAAAGTAAAGTTCCGTGCTTCTTTAATTTGTTTTAATTTTCTTTTAATTGGTGAGTGATCAATTGTTTTGATATTTTATTTTGACTTTTATTTTATTCAACTTAGATGTAAGTTTTTGGTTTTGACAATTTTTTTGTGGTTGTTTTTTTTCATTTTCAATAATGCCATCAGAAAAAACCATTACTCGGAAGAACATCTTCAAAAGCAAAAAACTTCAAAAACACTGCTGAAATTTTAAACTGGTGCATATTTAAAAAAAAAGTGATTACATCATTTTTTGCGTGCAAACCCGCGACGGGACATGCTATTAATACTATAAACTCAACAGTTTTTCCATTGGTAGAATCAATTCAATTTACATTATTAAACTTGATCAAATTCAATAATTAGGTTTTGACAAAGAAACTTCCGTTGTAAATGGACACTATTTAACTCCAATGCAAACAAAATGTATTAAGAGTGGGTTAAACGACAAAACCGTTTTATTCAGACTGATTTGTATTCTAAACACAAAACCGTAGGGTGTTATTTACAAGCTCTTAATAGATTTATTTGAACAGACAGGTATATAATTTTACGACAATTAGTTGGAACCGATAACGATTTATTTGACTCGATCGCAATTTATTTGTATCGTTATAATAATCTCGAATTTAATCTCCGTATCGGAATGTTTAAACCGAACATATCATCCATCCCATTCCGTTTTCTTTTACATCGATCCGTTTCTTGATTAGTTTAAGCAGATACTCTGCGTCATTGGCATTCTTTTTCTATTTACTTGTTAATGTATATCATTCTTAACTAGACGTTAATTTATTAGAGTGCTCGGTGAAACCAAATGCCGCATTCTTAAAACTAAATTCTTTACTGATATCTTTATTACTTTCAAATATTTAAGTAATTCCCGTAAAAAATCTCAGTATTTTATATAAAATATTTCTGACCATACATTCGTAAAATAACTGTTTTAACAATACAAATTAATCTGCCCATAACAGACAGGTGAAATGTTAAATTATTTGCACTCGATTATGTTAATTTCAAGGCTGAAAAAATAGTTCTGTTTCTTATCACATAAACAGCCAATTATATGACTAAAACATTTAAAAACAGTAGAGGTAGAGGTGTAAAAATCAATATTCAGAGTTATCTCCTCTAAGAGTAATGAATTTCACTTAATTAGCCAGACCCTGTGGTGAATGAAGTGAAGGTGTCATTTGCAAGGTGGAGAGTAGATGCTTTTTAAAGTACATTGCTTTAAAGGGTATGGTATGCTGATAAGCATACTTTTTCACTAAGTGAGGAAGGCATTAGTAAACCACCTCCTCCTCGTTTCACTTCGTAAACCCTCTTATGGTTTGACCCAGCCTTTCGGCTCATGATCTAAACAAAAACTGTTACTTATACACCCAAGTTTTATACCATCTCTCCACACAGATTTTCATACTGTCTTGGTTATAAATAATTTACTCTTTTCTTAGGCATGTAAATTAGATTTTTGTGAAGCTGCATTTTTTTCATACCATAAACCCACCGGGTTGGTCTAGAGGTAAAGTCGTCGCCAAAATCAGCTGTTTAATAGCTGATTTTTGGTGACGAAGGTTCCTGGTTCAAATCTTAGTAGAGGTAGTTACTTTTATATGGATTTGAATGCTAGACAGTGGTTACCGGTGTTCTTTGATGGTTGGGGTTGAATTAACCATACTCACTCAAGAATGGTCGACCTGAGTCTGAACAAGACTACACCTCATTTACACTTCATACACATCATCCTCATCTCATTGGGTCATAGGGTTGCTTATTGTTCTGAATTGAACAGATTGCAAAGTACACACATTAGGAATTACAAAAAAAAAATT
Organism: Catonia carolina; assembly: GCA_035578175.1. Classification (NCBI taxonomy): domain Eukaryota; kingdom Metazoa; phylum Arthropoda; class Insecta; order Hemiptera; family Achilidae; genus Catonia; species Catonia carolina. Next base: position 146,400,428 of record JAQMRL010000002.1, read on the forward strand.
TAATACATTTCTGATTTAGTATGATTTATACATAAATTCAAATCTTTCGTTACGAGATTTTTCTGTTGATGGTACTTAAGTATGTCCGATTTCATTTTCATTATGGCAGATCAGATGAAGCAATTTTGTTTGCTCCAACTAACTTACTTAGTTTATTTTCGTTGTTAATAGTCGAACTATTTGAACATTAATTTAATAAAATATTTCATAGATTGAAAATTTATGATTGTTGTTGTTGTTTAGACAATCAGCCGAAAGACTGGTTTGAACCATCAAGGCTTTACTAGGTAAAACGAGGAGTGAGAGGGTTTACAATTGCCTTCCTCACTTAGTGGAAAAGTATGCTTACCAACATGCCAGGCTCTTTAAAAAGCATCTACTTTTCACCCTGCAAATGACGTTTTCACTTCATTCACCACAGGACCTGGCTGTATAATGATGAAATTCAATACTCTCAGAGAAAGTAACTGTGACGTGTTTTTTTATATGTAAAATATAATTTTTCGAAAAATGTAACGGTGCTTATAAGAAAGTTTAAAACATTTATAATTGATTGAATGAGTAAAAATTACACTGTTGTTTAGGTGATCAAGGCTGGTTTGAACCTCTAGATGATTTACTGAGTAAAACGAGAAGTGAGGTGGTTTACCATTGCCTTCCTAACTGAGTGGAAAAAAATGCTTATCAGCATGCCAGTCCCTCTGAAAAGCATCTACTTTCCACCCTGCAAATGACACCTACACTTCATTCACCACAGGGTGTGGCTATGTAATGAAATTCATTACTCTCAGAGAAGATAACTCTGATTCGTGTATTTTATACCTCTATCTTTTCTATTGTTAAATGCTTCAATTATATAGTCGGCTGACCATGTGATAAGAAACAGAACTATTTCTGTAGCCCTAGATTTAGCAGATTGACTGCAAATAATTTAAGACTTCACCTGGCTGTTATAGGCAATTATGGTTCTTTTTTTCCTAATTTGTGTACGTTGCAATCTGTAAAATTTAGCAGCAATTTTTATAAGCAACCCCATGACCCTATGAGATGAGGATGATGTGTATGACGTGTAAATGAGGTGTATGTAGTCTTGTGCAGACCCAGGTCGACCATTCCTGAGAGAGTATAGTTAATTAAACCTCAACCATTAAAGTACACCGGTAACCACTGTCTAGTATTCAAATCCGTATAAAAGTAACTACCTTTACTAGGATTTGAACCAGGAACCTTCGTCACCAAAAATCAGCTGTTAAAATGCTCATTTTGGCGACGACTTTACCTCTAGACCAACCCGGTGGGTTAACCTGGTGGGTTAATGGTTCTTAACACCATAAATTATTCATTTTTTATTTAAAAACTTAGTTAATTGATTGGTTTTTGTACGTCAAGAAAATAAAATTTAAAATAATGTAAGTGTTAAAATACATTTAAAAGGAAGCACGGTGTTTTACTACAGAGCTTTCTTAATTATATTGAAAAGTATGACTGCTTATCAATAGCCAGGCCACTTGCAAATCACTTACCCTTTCACCCTGCAACCAAAACTTTCACTTCATTCACCACGATTTTTTATTTAGCTGTGCTCAGTAAAGAAATTTACTGCACTTTAAGAGGAGGCCATTCTGATTAATGTCCCTTTATACATACATACTTTTTCTTCATCTTTTCTTAACTTTGTTATTTATTTTGCATATTAATAGAGTAGAAACAGAACTATTTTTAATCAGAGACTTTCATTTTACTGTCAAATCAAAAATAATAATAATGCAGACCACAGAAACTTCCAAAGCTGTATAAAAATACTTGTTTTAGACACCTACTTTTAAAATAATTTAATTTTTTTTTAATTGTTGTAATGTAATTGAAGAATTAGCATTTTCCCGATTTGACATACTGTCGTCTATATTTGGGAATTTAATCAGGTTTGAAATTCAAAATAAAATAAAGTAGGGATATTTTTATACCCAGAATAGAATAAGTACTGTTTTATCTTAGTTACAATAAAATTTTTCAATTTGTTTGTCCAACCCACCGGGTTGGTCTAGAGGTAAAGTCGTCACCAAAATCAGCTGTTTAACAGCTGAATTTCGGAGACGAAGGTTCCTGGTTCAAATCCTAGTGAAGGTAGTTACTTTTATACGGATTTGAATGCTAGACTGTGGTTACCTGTGTACTTTGATGGTTGGGGTTCAATTAACCATACTCTCTCAGGAATTGTCGGCCTGAGTCTGTACAAGACTACACCTCATTTATACGTCATACATTTCATCCTCATCTCATTGGGTCATGGGGTTGCTTATTGTTCTGAATTTAACAGATTGCAACGTACACAAATTAGGAATTAAAAGAAAAAAAATTTGTTTGTCCGTCCGTAAAATATTGCATTTGACATAATCTCAGAAAATTTGCTACGGGATTTTAACTATTTAAAATATCAATTATTTGAAGACATCACTGAATTCAGCACAAAATTTTACATGAGTAGGAATTAACTTTTGACAATGACAAGGAAAGTAAATAATAAAAGAAATAGGTATACTAATTAAACAATATTATCACTAAAATATTAAACAACTTTAATTGCAATATATTGCAAACAAGACTTGTTTAGTGTTTGTTAAAATTAATTTTAAAAATTCTGTAACTTTTTTATAAATAACGATAAAAAATGTAAAAATTAATTGTTTTGAGTATTAAATTTTCTGTAAGAGACGCTCATATTCTCAGTTTTGACTTGGATGAAGATAATAAAGGAGATAAGGATGGGTAAAGATCCTTTTCCTATAGACGGTCATATATACGTTTTCTAGGAACTTTTTAATAATACCAAACCAATACTATAAAAAAATAACAATAAAAATGTATTTTATTATAAAGTTGATGTGAGGCTATATTTAAACTATTCTATCTTTAATAAGATGACCTTCGTGTTAAAAACTACCATACAGTCTCGTTCGACAAATCTATTTCTTCATTTTATTAAAAAAAAAAAAATACTTGTATTGATATGTCAAGAATTGTTAACAGCTGAAGTTTAATCAACGACAGGTTTTTCCATTTGCGTCAATGTTTAAATTACGATAACTTTCCCTTGCGCTGTTGTTAACATACGCACGTATGCATTTATAGGGTGAGCAAGATAAAACCAAACCCATAACGTAACCGCTGCCCTACAATGTTTTCATGCGCGAGTAGTGGTAGTAGGCTACTGATTGTTGCGCGTCACTAACGAATGAATATTTTCGAATAATTCCACGGTTAATTTACTAAAAACCCACCGGGTTGGTCTAAAGGTAAAGTCGTCGCCAAAATCAGCTGTTTAACAGCTGATTTTCAGAGACGAAGTTTCCTGGTTCAAATCCTAGTAAAATTAATTACTTTTATACGGAGTTGAATATGAGACAGTGGTTACCGGTTACTTTGATGGTTGGGGTTCAATTTACCATACTCTCTCAGGAATAGTCGGCCTCGGTCTGTACAAGACTACACTTCATTTACACGTCATACACATCATTCTCATCTCATTGGGTGATGGGGTTGCTTTTTGTTCTGAATTGAACAGATTGCAATGTACACACATTAGGGATTAAAATAAATAAATAAATATAAACTTTACTAAAGGGTAGGGATTCTGCCCATAACAGACAGGTGGAGTGACAGATTATTTATACTGAATCATGTTCGTTGCAGGGCTAAAATAAATAATTCTGTTTCTTATCACATGGTCAGCCAATTAAATGACTGAATCATTTAAGAACAGAAGAGGTAGAGGTGTAAAAGACACTAATCAGAGTTATCTCCTCTGAAAGTAATGAATTTCATTATACAGCCAGACCCTGTGGTGAATGAAGTGAAAGTGTCATTTGCAGAGTGGAAAATATATGCTTTTCAGAGGGCCTGGCATGCTGATAAGTGTACTTTTCCACTCAGTGAGTTGTGGCAATGGTAAACCACCTCTCTCCTCGTTTTACTTAGCAAAACCTCTAGAGGTTCAAACCAGCCTTTCGGCTGATGACCTAAACAACAAAGGGTAGGGATCATTAAAAATATGCGCAGTGACAAGCCCTGACCCCTGACGTCACTGGTCACCAGGGACTGCCGACGCAAGGTGTGTACGGTCTCGGTTTGTGATGTTTACTAGTATTAATACGGTGTGTAATACTTTACTAGTTTTTAATAATGGTGTGTTGTGCGATTGCCGGTGTTCTAATCACGATAGACACCAAAAGGATTTGGGCATTAAGTTTCACCGTTTTCCAAAAGCCATTGAAACTTGTTTGAAGTGGATAAATGCAAGCTGGCCGATTCATTTTCTGTTGATAGTGGTCGCGTGTGTTTAGTACATTTCGACGAATTGGATTATGTACGCGATTTAAAGTTCGAGTTGCTACATCTTCCATTAAAACGTGTCTTAAAGACGAATTCAGTCCTACATTGAAATTTGCCAATTTGTAGTGCCGTTCTACGTCCGGTAAACCTGACTTGTAGTGAACGTAAAAATCAAGCAGAGAAACAATACACAATAAGGAAGTTTAAGATATTTTAAACTCATCATCCAATTACAACAAAGGCAGTTCACAAAATGAAGGGATAGCCGTTGAGGAATGTAGGCCTCGTTTTAATGAAGAACCGCTAAATTTGAATTTGCGCAGTCAGAAGAAACTGATCTTTTAAAACTTGAAAACGCCGAATTAAAAGAAGAAAACAAGTTACGTAGAGAAAAACTTCAGGCCACAAACGAAGAATTATCTAAATTAAAATCAATTTCGCGTGTAAACATATCCTTTTTTTAGTGCCTAATGTGTGTACGTTGCAATCTGTTCAATTCAGAACAATAAGCAACCCCATGACCCAATGAGATGAGGATGACATGTATGACGTGTAAATGAGATGTAGTCTTGTACAGACTCAGGTTGACCATTCCTGAGAGAGTATGGTTAATTGAACCCCAACCATCAAAGTACACCGGTAACCACTGTCTAGCATTCAATCCGTATAAAAGTAACTACCTTTACTAGGATTTGAACCAGGAACCATCGCCTCCAAAATTCAGCTGTTAAACAGCTGATTTTGGCGACGACTTCACCTTTAGACCAACCCGGTGAATTAATTTGTTGAACATTGTTTTTGTTGAAAATACGTTGAACTTTATTTTTGAAAATAGAAATTTTTGGTTTTTTTTTAACGTTGCATCAACATCAAGGTCATTAGCGACGACGTTGGGGTGTAACTGTGTGTAATGAGGATGAAATGATTTTTTTTTGTAACGTGTGAAAATATGCCGTGCCTGAGTGGGATAAAATTTTTGGTTTTATTTTGAAAGAAACATTATAATTAACGATTCGTATGTAATGAATTTTGAAAGTAGAGCATAAGAAAGTTTTAAATAGTAGTATCATTTGAAATTTTAGAAAAATATTTGTCTAAAAATTATTTTCAAATAGCTTCAGCAACCCTAACTGTCAGATTAAAATTTTAATAATGTAGTTGTTTGTGATTTAGAGAAAATTTTTAATGATTTCTTTACGGTTCGGTGATCCATGTGCCAGAAATTCTGTGAGGGGCTAGAAAAAAGTTTATTGCCCGCTTTAGGGTTAAATTAAAAAATTCATTTAATTTTATTACAACGCAACTTACAGATTCTGCAGCGGTTACTTAAGGGGATAGTCAACCCAGAAAATCAAAATCAAAATTTCTGGCTATAATTTATCATTATTTATTTAAAATGAAAGAGTAATTTACTAGTAATGATCTACCATTTGAACGAAGCCAAAAAATTAATTACAGCCCCTAATAAAAGGGTAAGGTTGGAAAAGCGGGCTTTTACGAAGAATCAAATATTTCAGGAACCAAGAAAGATATCAACATGATTCTTATGCTAAAAAATACAGAAAATTGCTCTCTATTATCTGTTGTATGCGCTTGTAAGTATTTTTTCTTACAAGAAATTTATTGAAGAAAAACCATATTTTCAAAAACATTTTTTTTATGTATTCACAAATTATTTTTTTACTAAATCCGTATTAAGGTTTTTGTTAACCCACCGGGTTGGTCTAGAGGTAAAGTCGTCGCCAAAATCTGCTGTTTAACAGCTGATTTTCGGAGACGAAGGTTCCTGGTTCAAATCCTAGTAAAGGTAGTTACTTTTATACGGATTTGAATACTAGACAGTGGTTACCGGTGAACTTTGATGGTTGGGATTTAATTAACCATACTCTCTCAGGAATGGTCGGCCTGGGTCTGTACAAGACCCACGTTATTACACATTACACGTCATACACATCATCTTCATCACATTGAGTCATGGGATTGCTTATTGTTCTGAATTGAAGAGATTGCAACGTACACAAATTAGGAAAAAAAAAGTTTTTGTAATAATCATTCCACAGATAATAGAGCAAGAAATTATGAACATTTGAAAAAACCATCATCCAAATATCTCCAATACTAACCAAAATATTTAACTCCCAAGAATGTACAATCATGTAAAAACCACATTCCCGGAAAACTTAAAGTTGAAGGAATAATTTCACGCGCCTTGCTAGTGAGCTTTATTTTAAACAGATGTTTTTATAACTTCAACGTACAAACAAAGTAAACAAATTTTGTGATTAAGAAAATTTTAAACTTCAAATACATGCAAAAATCAATCTTATTTTTTTAAAAAAATCATCTTCTTGAGTTGACTACCCCCTTAAGGGTTCGGTTTTATGTTGCTCACCCTATTCATGTACAATACACCAGATTGTCTAACAAAATATGGTGCAAAGTGCCTTGAATTTATTTGTAGAGATGAAAATATTGTATGGAAATAATATATAAGGATAGAAGGATGGTTAATACAGACGAGCGGAAGATATAGGTTGGTGACATTCTATTTATGAATGAAAAAGGCAGGTGATCTTTTTTTGTTGTGTTCAGTCAGAATTAAGAGTAAATATTGAGCCGGAAATGTAGGACAGACATCCCATTGACATCCTATCTAACTGTGGACAATCATCCCCATTATATACTTCTTGTTATCTAACAGATTGTGTCAGACTTGAACAACAATCTCTCTCATGGACACTACCACTTATACCACAAAAATATTATAATCTATTTAACCAACTAGGCAATATTTATTTAATTGCCATCGCATACAAAATTACAACACATTATAAAATAATATCAATCATTCTCATACAGTTATAACTATTCATGTTTATTTTTTTGTTAAATTCACACCTACTAACTTCACATTAAAAGAAATTTATTCTTTCATATTCCAGTTCATTTTATAAAATACCAATAAATGGAACACGTGCGCTTCGTTTACATTATTCGTATTAATGTATATTACAAATTTTATTTATCCAAACATTATCAAAGTAGGCTATTTCAATTAACAAACCAGGAAGTATCTTACATTTATAAATAAAGGTATTTATTAAATAAAATTTGAATTTATTTTAAAATATTATTGTTTATGAATACAATAGATATAATTGTAGTTGTAAATATTTTAATTTTCTATGAATTTGATTATATAGCAACACTTTTGTCGTAAAATGCATACTAAGGCTGAAAACTTAAAAAAATTGATTTTTTACAGATTTTCATGAACAAACAAACAGAAAATCATTAATTACGGCTAAACTAAACGTTAAACAAAAATAGTTTGAAATAAAAGTTGTAGGATTTTTAATTCTCTACAAGTTTCATCACATACATTTTTGCGCTAAAATGCATATTAAAGCCGCAATATTAAAAAAAAAATTCTACGGGAGCACAGCCGTTCCAAGAATTTCAGCAAACATGGCACCTATTCATATTAGAGCATAAAAATTATTTTTTTAAAAATTGTTGGAGCCGTTTTGAGAAAATTGCAAAAAAAATAAAAAATGACACGAATAAACTACTACTTCCGGTTAACCGATTTTGATGAAAATGTTCGTGTCAGGTCTGGTAGTAGTATCTAACATAAGTTTCAAGCTTCAACTTCGAACGATGTTTCATTCTTGAGATATTCTGTTCACACTCACGCAGGCAAATCGCTGAAAATATGTTTTTTGGGTTCAGGGGGTCTGAAAACGTGTATATCCGGTGAAAACTCGATTTCAAACTATCTACATAAAAACAATACTTTCCTTCCTACATATTTATATAGGCAAGAGAAAGTAAAAGTAATTATTTTAAACAAAAAGATGATATTAGGCCTACATTTAAATGTGTACTTTTATTATGAAACACAAAAATATAAAATAAATTACTTAATCTCGTTACAGCCTATTATTGAAGAAGAATAATAAGCGGTGCTAGTTACAAGTAATTAAGAAATAATCATAGTGTAAAAAAATGACAAATTTTAACAAGTGTTAAATGGCTGTTAAATAATTCATTACCAAACTCCTAATTACAATAAATGGTGGATACACATTTTTATTACACCATCCTGAATGTTTAATTACTATTCTTTTAATGAACCGTATAAAATTAGTATTCTGAAAATGTTAAAACATTGTGGAAGTGTTAAGATTGTCTATTATGTATACGCATTTACAGATACGTCACGAAAAATATAATGAATATTTAAAAACGAATCTAAAATTTAAATTTTACCAAAACAAAGACTGCCAACTGATATTTATGATGTGAAAATTAAAAATGTATTATCGATTAGAGAGCGTAGCGCAATGGGTTACTAAAACCCGTACTTAAATTATCACATTACCGACACTCCAGTCATTTCGTTTTACCATGTACTGCATAATATTATAAAGTTCAACTTCCATAACTCGAATTTTCTATAATTCGAATAAAATTTAGTATTTACTCGTTAATTTATGTTAGAATTAGCGTTCATAACTCGAAATTCTTGTTGAAATTTTTTCTAAATCCGAATTCCGGCCTTCGGGCCAGCTCAGTCAGTCAGCTGGTAGTAAGTCACTATTATTTGTTAAGTAACACCGGTTGGGCAAGCGACTTTGTATGGTGACCAGCTGACAGCCATCCGTGTACAAACTCTACTGGAGGTCCCTTTTCAAACTCATATATAACTAATTCACTTCAAATAATACAGCAAAAGCAGCGATCAAATTTGGCAGTTGTTAATAATGTACAATGCCCAAAACGGGCAGGTGGAGTGTTATTTAATTTCACTCTATCTGTTTGGTCCAGGGCTAAAAAAATAGTTCTGTTTCTTATTACATAGTCAGCCACTTATATGACTGAACTATTTAAGAACAGAAGAGGTAGAGGTGTAAAAGACACTAGTCAGAGTTATCTCCTTCGAGAGTAATGAATTTCACTATGCAGCCAGACCCTGTGGTGAATGAAGTGAAGGTGTCATTTGCAGGGTGGAAAGTGAGTGCTTTTCGGAGGGCCTGGCATGCTGATAAGCATACTCTTTCAATTCAGTGAGGAAGGCAATGGTAAACCACCTTACTCCTGGTTTTTACTTAGTAAAACCTCTACAGGTTCAAACCAGCCTTTCGGCTGTTGACCTAAACAACAACAATAATGTACAGTTCCCGATAACAAAAAAATGGTAAAAAAAATCCGAATTCTTTAATTTTTTTAACGCAAATGTATACGAAAATGTTTCCGTAGCCTGGAATAGAAAAAGTTGCATTAAATTATCTGCAAGATGTACGCGGGAAAACCCATATCAGGTTTATTCTCCGAGAAAAATCAAATCAATTGAACCTTTAATTAAGATACTAAAAGAAAATTTTAGGATAATTTTTAGGAAGGCTTTCACCCAGCCTCCTCAGCCCCTGTTTTAACAGTTTGGTGTTCTCATTATAAATAATATTTATAGGAAAATAGTTCTGCCCATAACAGACAGGTGGAGTGTCAAATTATTTACACTCAATCTGTTCGTTGCAGGGCTAAAATAAATAGTTCTGTTTCTTATTACATGGTCAGCCAATTAAATGACTGGACCATTTAATAACAGAAGAGGTAGAGGTGTAAAAGACACTAATCAGAGTTATCTCTCTGAAAGTAATGAATTTCATTATACAGCCAGACCGTGTGGTGAATGAAGTGAAGGTGTCATTTGCAGAGTGGAAAATATGTGCTTTTCAGAGGGCCCGGCATGCTGATAAGCATACTTTTCCACTCAGTGAGGAAGGCAATTGTAAACCACCTCACTCCTCGAGTTATTTAGTAAAACCTCTACAGGTTCAAACCAGCTTTTTGCCTGATGACATAAACAACAACAGGAAAATAGTATGTCTTTACACAAATTTGTAGAAAGAAAAAAATATTACTCGTTCAGAGCATAATTATGACACAAAAAGAGTTGAAGTTGGATTGGCCATGGAAGTGAAACGAAATACTTCAGGAGATCAAAAGGGTATTTGATTATATGGTGCCAATTTTTTTAAATTTTTTGTCTTCTGACTCATGTAAATTATTTTTTTCTACTTCGATTGGTGTCATTAAATGTAGACTTTAAAAATATTTGGTTGGTGTAGGGGTTGGTTGAGCTCGCACATGGATCGGTTCGTTTAGGTTTTTCCAATTCATTTATAGTTAACTAATAATGTAGTAAATTACTTTATAATTAAAAACATGTGTAATATAGAATAAGCAAGAATATTTTAATCAATAATTTGTAATTAATTCATAAGGTATTGACAATTTGTAAATAATAACTTATTATTATAATATTATTTCATCACTGTCCTTTCTTGAGCACACAGGCTTTGCTGTATTCAGGAAAGTAATTTCTGTTCATTTAGCTAAGAAATTGTACAGATTGTAAAATTAATAAAATGGAAATAAAGAAATAAATTAGCGATGCAATATGGTTATACCAAATTTAAACTCAGCAGTAGAAGACTTGAAATAAATAAAAATCGTTATGGAAACGTTCAAAAGGTTTTTTTTATAAAAGTGGCTCAATTTCTAACGAAGACTGCTAAAATTGCAAGCAATCAATCTTACTTCCCATAACCAAAATTTAGAGTGCAGAAGATCTGTACATATAATGCAATTAAAACAGAATTATTTTTTAAATGTTTAAATTACAGTGTTTTAAATGCTGCACTTAATGTTACACTTATCTATTCATGTCGGAGTTCTGTCACTGGACTGTGTCTCCACTCACGTTTATTTATCATGTTATTTTTTCTAAATTTGGTGTTATTACAATCACTGATTGTTTCCAACAGATTGCGAATTTCCTAAATAAAGAGCGAAAAAGAAAAGAAAATGTTTAACATTATCTTTAAAAATTGATCAAAATTCTATAGTTTTGTTGTTCTGTTTTCGAATTTTCTTTTACTCGAATTAGTATATTATTCCCTACATGGTTCGAGGTATGGAGATTCAACTGTAATTTTATTATTCCGTAACTGACTCCAAATCATCTCCCTTCTCCTTTTATTTCTTAAAAAAGAAAATCAAGGCGTTTTTACTGTGTCATTTTAAAACCTATGATTAAAACTTTAGATACATATAATTTATAAGCTGTCTTATTTCACTTTTTTTAAAAACTATTTAATACCAGATAAGAGCGGTTGAATTATTCATGGGTACATCTTAGATCATCTTACGTAAAAATTAAAGGTACGTTTAAAAATATTTATCCATTGTTTAATCAAATAAGAATAATCTTAAACAAATTATCTGTGATAAAAATATTACTCTCTTAAGTCTTATCTTCAGTTTTTGGACTGTTTAAAAATAATTATTATAATTTATAATATTTATAATATTATAATATAATAATTATTAGGCCTACTACATTATTATTACTCACTACATATTATGTAGTGTATTTTTTTAATATTTTTTCTTGTATAGGACCAATTTTAGACCACGTGCGGTGACTTGAGACGTTCCTGGAAGCTCTTTTTGCAGCACACATTTTCAGCGTTCGCTCACTGTAAACATTTATCAATTCTTATCTCCACCCGGTATTCTGTTTTTTTTTCTTCTTCATGGAAACCCTTAAAGTCCGTAATTAGTTTTCTGGATTTGGTACGATTCATTAAATTTTCTCGGTTTATTCCGGTTTTCTCAATATTCTTTTTTTGGCCGGCCTCATTGGCGTAGTTAGTAACGTGCTAGCCTCTCATCATGCGACCTTGGGTTCAAATCCCATTCAGGCACGCCATATTTTCATACGTTACAAAAATTCATTTCATCCTTCACCGTCTGTGAACGTCCTTCATAGTGCTGTTTATTTACAAAGAATAAAAATTTACAAATTAAGGTGTCAAAAGAAAAGGCAGAAAAAGCAGGACTACAGATTTCTTAAAAAAATTTAAAGAAATAACAACCATGAAAACAGCCTCGCGTCACTTGAAAACATAATAGCCTACAGAAAATTTGGAAAAGTTGATAGCTTCCCGAAGCATTTCAAGAAATTCACCACTTGTGTAAGAAGGTTGTAAGAAGGAAGTCATTTTCAAGTCAAGCCATTATAATACTGTGATACAATCTGTGTCTGTACGCGCAAAATGATGCAATATGAAACCTCTTTAGAACTTAGTAGTCTAATACGGAAAATCAGTAATTGCCTCTAACCTAGACTTTGTAGAGAAAATGCTTTTATTAAACGTTGTTAGGTTTTTTTTTCTTTTCTATAACTTTGATTAGGTCTATATACACTTTTACAATACTAAGGATGGTATATTAAGAAAACTATTCTTTTACCAATTTTGAGAAAATCATTTATTTCCGTTACACTTATTACTGAAGAAATGTTTTTTTTATAAATAATAGTTATAGGCTTTTGTAAATATTCTACGAATTTAATTATATACACTTCTGTTCTAAAATGCATATTGAGACCGCAAAAAACATAAAACAAAAAAGTGTTTTTCTACGAGAACACAATCTCCCCAGAAGCTTGAGCAGACACAACGTTTACCCTGTCTTATAGAGCATAAAAATTTAATAAATAACACGATTTTATAAAGATCGTAGGAGCTGTTTTTGATATAAAAGCAAAAACGTAAAAAATCGTACGAATAAACTACCACTTTCGGTTCACCAAAAGTGGTTTGACCGAAAGTTTGAAGAAAATTTTCGTTTCTTCTTGTGGTACCTAACTTAAGCTTCAAGTTTTAACTTTTTATCATACTCAGTTCTTGAGATATTTTGTTCACATAAACACGCGCGCGCGCGCACGTGAGAAGAAGGAGAAGAATAAAAAGGGAAGGAAAGTATTGTTTTCATTTTGATTTTTCGAAATCCAGTTTTCACCTAATGCACATGTTTCCAGGCCCCTTGAACTCAAAATCATGTTTTTAGTGATTGGCCTGTGCGTGTGTGTGTGTGTGTGTATGCGCGCATGCACGCGCGTGCGTACGAGCGCTCACACACACACACACACACTTTTATTTTAAACTCGATTAGATTTATAGTGAAAAATTATATAATGTAAAATACAAATTAGGTATAGATTATTATTTAAATACCTTTCAATTTACCATCATAATTATACCTACTATTCAATCTTGGATATTTCAAAATTTATTTAAATTTATTTTTCATAACTTTAAATTACAGAACCTAGTTTAGAGACGATTAGTGATTATCTGTATTTTTAAGTTTCTCAAAAGTTGGTTTTCATTTTGGGTCATTCACTCATGCTTACTTATGTTTTTTACTTTCTCTTGCCTATATGAATATATAGGAAGGAAAGTATTGTTTTCATGTCGATTATTTTTAATTAATAAAATCATGTTTTTAGTGATTGGCCTGTGTGCGTGCGTACGAGCGCGTGAGCGCGCGCGCGCACGCACACACACACACAGGGCAATCACTAAAAATATGATTTTGAGTTCAAGGGGCCTGAAAACATTTGTACATTAGGTGAAAACTGGATTTCAAAAAATCAAAATGAAAACAATACTTTCCTTCCCTTTTTATTCTTATAGACAAGAGAAAGTAAAAATATTATGAGTATGAAATACGTCTCTTCTGTACCTAAAAAAAATCCCTGACATTTTATAATATTGTATAGGTCATTTGTTCTAGCTAGAAGCTCTTCCTCCAACGCTCTGTGCCGCTGAGCTGTTCTGTTTAGTGGTGGGGGAAGCACCTCGTAGTTGTAACAGTAGTATACAGTTAGAAAGAGAGGGAATGATGATTAAGTGAGAAGGAGGCAACACTTGCCCCTTGAAACTATCCCTAATC